>DWFO01006256.1:0-10017 GCA_018246595.1 Mimoniades nurscia nurscia
TCCCGCTGGGGCGTCTATCTCGGTTTTACCCTATACCAATGCACATAGTAAACAATATGCATAATTAATTAACGTCGTACATTCATAGTTCCGTATCTTATAAATGAAATTGTCATTATCATCAGCCTATTCCAGTCAACTTCTGGACACAAGCTTCCTCTGAGGGGTCATGCCGATAATCCCAATGCTGGGCATGCGAGTTGGTGATCGCAAAGCACAGCTGCTCGCAAAGCCTACGCTATTACTCATAGGCGGCCAGGGCATTTAGCTGCGCCTAGGCAGGCCGGGCCATACCGCGATCTGCTAGCGCCGCCTCTTACGACACCCTGTTTCCCAGCAAGGGGTCACGGATTATATTTCATTATAATGAAATTACAAGGAAAAAGAATCCACATGTATGACACCGGATAGCTTGGATGATGACATGTCACAATCGCAAAATGACAATTAAATAAATATAAATATTTTTATTATAACAATAAATGTAGAATTTCATGTGAACATATCAAAACGTTCTCGTATAATATACATATATGTAAGGTGATATTTGGCGGAGGTTACGTGTCAGTGCAGGAGATGTGTACAACGTTAGCAGCCGCGTCAACTGTAAGACGATACAAAGGAGTTCGGAAATATGAAGCTTCGAGGAACAGCGTTCTGTAGCAAGCTTGGGGCATGTTGTCTTGTCGTTTCTCTGCCATGTAAGGGTCAAAGGATGTCAGTTTAAATCGCACTGTTGAAATTTCACAACTATATCTGTGAGATCTGCTTGATTTTCTCTAAAGTTGCAATTGAGGATAATCTGATGAAATGCTTATGACATTTAGAAATTCAAGTTTTTTCATCGCCCCAACTGATCCTAGGCTTTTGTGGTGTTCAACGGAGTTTAGCATCGAAAAGAGGTTAATATGTATCACCAAAACATATCAAGATATTCATGCGTCTCTTAGTAGTTGTTTCATCATGAACAGATTCAATGTCCCTAAATTTTACACACCAATAAAATAAAATAATAAAACGTCTTTTTGGATTGTCTATGAATATTTTTTTTTATTAAATTATATTGAATATAGCAATTATAACTATACATTTCTGTCGAAGCATCATAATCCATATAGCTTTTATCTCCAGGATTTTTCAAGTAGATGAATGACGGAAGAGAAAAATAATCTGATTAAGTTTGACATAAATATACAAAATATTCACAATATAAACAATTCAGTACCCAAAGTTATCGTCAGGGCATAACAAATAATTTGCAAATGTATTTATTCGGGATATACAGAGGTAATGATTAAAAAAATTGGAATAGTCTCATTCACATTATACATTACAGCGGTCAAGGAATTCATAACTTGCTCTACAAAATTTGAGATACCAGATTGACATTATAATATTTCGGCATTTTTCAATATTCGATAACATATAAAACCGTAACATCACGCGCTTAATCTTCGAAGAAGCAGGCAGAAGAATATAGTACAGTCCCACGTTTCACCGGTTACGTTTACATCCCACGATGGAATAGGTGGTGAGCCTATTGTCATACACCTGGCATATTTCCAGCCTCCGAGCCATTTATGGAAAATCTAAATTAGAAAAATCCAGTAGTGCCCGAACGGAGATTTGAACCCAGTACTTCCCAATCGGCAGTCGCGCTTGCAACCAACACGATTAACGAGGCTGTCAACTCGATAACATGCTTGTTTAATTTTTTATTCATATAAAAAGCTTCACACGGTTAAAAGTCAACAAAGTCAAAAAAGTCTTATCTCTGCTTGCGCTATATAAAATACGTACGGCGGCGCCCGCATTACGTCACTTTGGTCAGCGTCCGTCAGCCATCAAGGAGGAGGGCAACAAATCATTCCAACACCTGACCGCAGCGTTATCGCTGTGTGGCGTGAAAAATTACCGTTTCCCAAACGACAGTCACAGTTTTTCTACGGCTAACGCCAGGGGGCGTTGCCATTAAAATGAAATGTCGAACACAATAGCGCGCTGGGTCGCCTCCATCTAAATTTCGATCTAATTGTTAAACAATTCGACTATGATATATTGTTTCGATATTACGTTTTTTTTATATCGCCGATGTTAACTTTGATTAATTGTAATGAAGCGAGTGTAATTAAGTACTTATAAATAATAATAAAGGCTTTTTAAATGGATTGTTGTTTCTCTATCGACTAGTTGCGTCCCATGGATGTCCTGATAAAGTTAAGACCAAGATAAAGTTAAAAGTTAAGTTTCTGAGTAAGTCTCTCACAGGACCTGCTTTATAGCATACACCATGATGCATCCTTGATGATTTTTACGAGCAATCAGCTAACTAGGAAATCCGATGTTCTTGCGACCATTCCATGAGCTTAAGCATAATACAAAAATATAAAGCGGGAGGATAATTGAAAAATACATAGCGGGACCGAACGCTTAAAATGACCTACGAAACGTGGTAACCGTGCCGCTTTCTATTACGCAATTTGACAGGTTGTTTGCAGTAATAGCAACGCGCCAGGGCTGTCAGCGCCTCGATTCTACATCAACAATCAATAAAAACAACAACAACCAACAACATCAATAAAAACAAGAACACATGAAGAAAATATTACAAAATTTTCCCTTTATAAATTAGATGCGTTAATAGACATAAACATAAAAGTTAGTGAAATTTTGCTTTCATTTTAATTAATATCTTAAGTATTGCTCAAGTAATTTTGAAGTTCTCGAAACTCTTATACCTAAAAGTTTTATTATAAATAAATGGAATCCATTTCGGCTGGTATTTTAATAGGACATAGAAGTCGAATTATTAAACGTTGTTTAAAATTCAACGATAACGTATTTGCTCACTATAAACGTGTTTTGAAAAAAAATTTGTCCAATAACGTGAACGCTAACGCCATCTGCATATAAGCTCATATGTGACAAACAGACAGAATTTGAACCTTGAACCGGCAAGTCAGACGGATGATGTCTGAAACACCAAACGATCACTTTTTGTATATAATTCTATATAATGTATAAATCCATTAAAATTTCATAAAATTACCTCTTTATAAACATACAACGAAACATTAACCCTGTAACCTCTGAAAAGGTCGGCAGAGAAAGGATTTTAGTATACTGCCACAGTTCCTCAGTTCAATTACGTCCCAATGTTTACAGATAGTGGGTGAGCCCTATCAAATCAAAACCCTGAGAAACAGCTAGAAATTTAACTGTATAATGTAAGGTAGCTTCTAAGTAAGAAAAATTCAGTAGTTGACCAACCTTGAATTCGAACCCAAGACCTCTCGATCAGTAGTTGCGCGTGCAACCAACCACTCAACCAAAGAGGCACCCATGTTTCAATAATAGAGACAAATGCCAAATTGCAGAAAGGCATAACTGCTAACGTTATTAAAGCCATTTATGTATACGTATTCGATAAAGTGCTATCAAAGTCTATTGGACAAGAGCGTTTAAAATACGTTTATATGAAGCACGTGTTTATATGAAGCAACGAGTTTAAATGAAGAGTAGGTGATGTTTATATGAAGTGTTTAGCGTGTTTATTCCCGCGTTTGTATTACTAAATGAGCGTCGAACGAGTGTATGTATCTACTGTTATTGCGTTTTAACGTGTTGTAGCGTCGATTAATGTGATGTTTTGGGACATTACAAACCAAATTGCATGCGCGTAGGCGATTTATGCAATAATTAATTAATTTTGTAGAAGACATACATATATAATGCATACTACATGCACATACAAGGCGAGCGATAGTGGATTATAGTAAAATTTGAATGATACAAATTGTAAATCTCAAACTACATTGTTTCGTATTTATGCAGAACAACCATAAAAGTTATGTAGAAGCATTTATTTTCTAAATAAATAAAAATGGACAAATATTTATAAAATTAACTTAAAAGTAATGTTTGATGGTTAATCGTATGAAACTTTCAGTCAGTCAACCATCGAACTGTTGACCGCGTTGGGCATTACTTTCCTATACTTATCGTAATCAGGAAACTAAATGAATAAATAACTAAATGTCTTAAAACATCTCCACTCACGGCTTTCTGGTTCCAAATGCTATAGTAACCTGACAGCTAAAATATTATATACATACATACATACATATAAATATATACCTATAATGATATTTTTTGTTTCCACTAAGAATAAATACTTGTGTTCATCATACTAATATTTGCCTACTTTGGGAATCGAACCCACGACTACCATCTCAGCGGTCAGTTTCACTTGCCATTTGACTAGAAGTTAAGTTTATATTTATCAGCGGATGTGTGCTTACACGTTTATAAGAAGAGCAATCTATATTGAATATAACTTGATTGAAAAATCGGGTTATTATGAAATTAATTTTATTTTAAATGGTAAAAGAACACAAAATTCATAACTGATTTTAATTAAGATGACAGTGATATAAAAGGTCTGATAGCGCGGTTGGCGGGCAGTTTTAATGGGCGTCATATCTTCGACTGGTGTGGGTACGACTCTCATAAAAGTGTTATGAGTTTATTTCGAGACGACCGCGGCGCCGCTGCTAACCCTACCCGATATACGTCTGCGCGGAAATCTACGGAATGCAATGTGGTAGTATTAAAAATCGCAGCTAAAATATATTATTGCGCAGTACTCGCTGTTTTTGTAACATAACGTAATCTATTCATCATTTTATCAAATTCCTAATAATAATTATCATTGACTCTTTTATCGTTCTACTGTTGGACATAAGTTTAGGTCTCGGTAAATAAGAAAGTTTAAAGCATTAGTTTACAAGCTGGCCAAGTGAGCGTTCGCAGAATTCACACACCGCAGAGAACATCAAAATCATTTCTGATAAACAATATTCTAAACGTAAGCAGAAAAGGCACTTGTAATTTATTGCATTAATTTTCAAATGTGTTTTAATATATGTATATCATGACAAAGTTGTGATCGCCTAGTGGTAGTCTCAATTCGAAAATTAGAGATTTTTAAACTTATCCTGTCTCAAAATAGCTTACTAATGACCATCGAGGCATATCTATTTAGTTCATATACAACTGATAAATTCAAATGGTTTATTCTGAGGAATAGATTATGAATGAATATTCATACGGAACATCATTCATACGCAATCTTCTTAAAGCGAGTACCGAGTCCCAGTAAAGTCTGTGCCATCTATTCTAGGCACGAGCACGGCAGGGCTCGCAGGCAATATAAATTCACGTATTAAGTTTCAATGTAGTTCTCTTATTATAATATCTTGTTTATTTATCAACATTAAGTCATATAAAAGCAATTAAATAATAGTCATAAATGCGCAACATATTTAGTGTCAGTATATATTCATACAGTCGTAAACTGAATACGACAAATTCACATAATCAGAAACATTAACTGAGTTCAAATCCCTCGTATGACGAACTCCAGGCATTGTTTATGTGTCGAGGGGCAGATAAATATATTATGTGTCCCTAAAAGCGTAAGAAATCCGTAGATTTGTAAAGTTTCCCCCTTTATGACGGGTAAAGCGCTTTGCCAATGTTTTCGTCTGAGCGATATGAAAAACTTTGTGTATCATACGTAATGCGAATATCAATCTTATTTCATGGCACGTAACACTGATTTTGCATAGCATTGGGGAGAAATGAAAAAATTCATTTACAATCTTTGTCAACAGTCCGTTTAACATAACTGGGTTTACGATTGTACGTCAAACAGTAGTAAACTGTTTAGTTATAAATTATTTCCAATAAAAAATTTGTAACCTGAACTTGAATCAATTCTTTACGATAAATTTGAAACTTAATACAGTTGATCTCTTTATACATGGAAGTTCTTAGATGATTTATTCTCTGATTACGGTAATGATTACTTTAGACTTTAGACCTTTGTCTTTTGAACTTTGAATTTTTTTGAAAATTGTATTTCAATTTTCTAAAAGTAACGTCTGTTTAACTTTAATACGGTAAATTACTTAGTCATGATCATGATGTGAGGGTATCGAAGTTAACCCTGACGTGGTGGCAGATCACGGGCTATCTGAAAAGTTGAGCAATAGGAGCACGGTCGGGTGTCCACACGTGATAAATTTTCATAAGCGTTTTCGTGCCTCAGTAAGGACTTTTAGCTTTAGTTCCCGGCTGTTATCATCGAATGGCAGTCCTTAAAATGTGTCAACTATTAATACGAACAAAAATCCAAAAGCGCAACCACCAACTCTGATCCGCGTCAATCTATATTGCATCTCTACTGCGTGGAGTGGCAAGATCGAATTAACTCCAAGCTTCTTAATCTTGATAGGAAAGATGTTAGAAACAGTATTTTTTTTGACAATGTTAATAATATCTTTGGACTTCTCCACACAAGATCCCAAAGTATTCATCAAGAAAGCTTGTGGTATAATAACAGACGACTGATAAATTGTGTAGATACATGTAATTATATACTTATAATATTTGTATATAGTCAGACACAACAAATACGAGTACTTGTGCTCATAATACAATTATTTATTCTGGGTGGGAGTCGAACCGACGAACCCTTGGGGAGAAATCAGGTTCGCCAACCACTGCACCAACGGGCAACTTTTTAAATAACACATACATACCTATACATTTTTATCTTATTTTCCAAACCTAATTAAATATACCTACTCACATAACTACTATAAAACTACTACACGTAACTTTGTGACAGATAACCTAATCGTACATTAATATACCTTTCAAAATAAACAAATATATGCAGCAAATTCAGTGTCTTTTTGGGGTACATATATTTTTATTGGCGAGGCAATATTTCGTGCACAAGCGGTCCCAATTCTACATAACGGTTGGACGCAAAAGGTGCGTAAAGACCGCGCGTATTAAGCTCCGCAGTTTGTCTGTACGGGCGTTGTCTTTATGTTCAATTCCGTTGTCTTATATACACATACTGTTATGTCAATCCGGGTTCGGTTACATAATCATATTTATAGATCTGCGTGTAATAATCATAGTGTAAAAAAATAATTATCTTTCACAAAACACATTCCATGTCAAATGAATAAAGAACATTATTATTCATTGTCATGGAATAATTTTGCACAGATTTTTTTGTGTAAATATTTTGTAAACTTATTAAAAATAACTAGAAAGTGCAAAAAATTGTGTTTAAACACAAATTCCACGTCAAGTATTAAATATTATTACACGTTATTTAAATATATTAAAATAATAAAAACTATATTATTATTATGTATATTTGTCTATACATTTTGTACCCAAGCTGCATTTTTGTCAGTAATCATAAATTATATCGAGCGGTGAAAGGCTAATTGTTGTAAGCGACATTTTTAGCGATATTGAATTATATATCAGCGAGTTTTTCTGATTCCGAATATATGTATAACTCAATATCGCTAAAATTGTCGCTTAAAACAAATAGATTTTCACCCCTCCTTATTATGTTGTTACAAGTAACTATTTTCAAAATTGAATCATCTCATGGAACATTATTTTCCTTACGCAATTCCAAATTTTCCAGTTTCAAGTTCGCAAACATTTAATACAGCTTCACAGCAATAGCACACCGGGCCCTCGCTTAGTGTTTATCCTCCCCTCGAACGTAAGAACAAATTCACGAGAGTTTTGTCAATCAGGGATTTACCTTACACTCGACTTTTACAGCGTTCTTACGTTACAATCCGGGGGGCTTAGCAATTTGAGACAACAATAAGAACTCGTTAGATGACTTCGAGAAGTGACAATTTTGACATTTTAAATCGGCCTGTACCTTTGATGATAAAATTGACAGTTTTTTTTTTCATTTTCGCGTCGTTCAATGTAACATTCATTTACAATAATATATTTACTGGTTACAATACCTCCTACTCCAGCTAATAACCACATTTGACATCTAGAGAATATACATAGGTTCAATTATACATAAATATGGTAATTGAATAGTCTTTCGGACAATAATACATACCCTGTATTGCAGATACATGTAGATACAAGAAGTATTTGACATCTTTATATTAAAAATTGGATCTAATGTTATAAAAAAAATATGTTTTTTTTTGACCCACTTTATCGTTCCACTATTGGAATATGGGTCTCCTCTCAGAATGAGAGGATTAAGGCCATAGTCAGCCACGCTGGCCAAGTGCGGATTGTCAGACTTCAGACTCCTTAGAGAACAATTTACAATTTATGATAAATTGGCGAGTGAAACAGACAACCTGTTTTAATAAATTGTTTGTATCACACGCTAAAACATCGTTACTGACTTGCTAGCGCGACTGCCGGTCGAGAGGTCGCTTATTCAAAACCCGGGTCTAGCATTGTTGGATTTTTCTAACTCGAATTTTCTACTAGGGGACCGGAGTCTAGGCATGTGTTCGGTGTGTGGCAACGGGCTCACCGCCTATTCCATAGTGGGATGTAAACGTAACTAGTAAACCGTTGGTGTTTACTACACTCCTCTGCCTACCGCCTCCGAGGTAACATGCGTGATGTAACATTATCAAAGCAACAATGACACTACTACTGTAATACTGACTCTAATACTACTATACTAATCAATGTTCATAATAATAATAATAATAATGTAATATAGTCAATGTCTTGGGACATCACACACAGCCATCTGATCCCAAAGTAAGTATCAACAGAGCTTGTGGTATGGTAACCAGACGGCTGATAAACTACATGTATACATATAAATATATAATTAAATGGATTTTTTTTACACCCAGATACAGAACAAATACTTGTGCCCATCACACAAATATTTATTCTGGTTGGGAATCGAACCCACGACCCCCGGCGCAACAGTCAGGTTCACTAACCACTAACCAGCCATTATGACATTATTCCTATCAACCACTAAGCTACGAAACTAAACCAAAACATCACAATACCCTTCAAATTCCTTTATATCCTTATTCGTACCCCTGCCGTCGATTGCGAATGATATCCGGTATTTTGTGCAGTTAATTTACCCGGGCTGCGCGTACTTAATCCGAGAAGTCGCGTGATTGCCACGTGCCGCTCCATAGCCTCCTATTGAAGAATCACCACGTAATCTACATGTGGATTACGTGATTTGTAATGGCAATAAAGAAGGCATTCATTTATTTAAACATTCGGGGTTTCACATGTTCATACGCAAAGATTGAGATAAGGAATAGCGAAAGGTTGGCGAGACGCGATGTATAATCGTGGAAACAATGTAAATTATAATTGTTATATTGTTATAATTATGCACAAGATAAATTGCAGATTCCAATATATTCCGGAAATTTCTATAGGTACTGTAAATATAAATTACGACTATTAAAAGTTAAATTGACTGAAGAAAATTATAAGCTATATAAAATTTTCACAGAGCTCGAAATATAATTCGATGTTACATATTGGAATAAAATTTGTACATTAGACATAATAACGTAATACAAAAAAAAAGTAAGACGTAATACAAAAAAATAAACATTTTAATAACGATGTAGGTATTAATTGTTATTCACCTAACAAATTCTCCCTACCTGTGCATTGCTATTTATAAGGCCCTTGCGGGGTATTTTAATGCAATTGGCCTCTTTACCAAGATTTGAATGCCCCTTAGTGCCCGGTTCAAAGATTATATAAGTACGCCCCTAAGCTCTACTTTCATATCTCCCCAAAATCGTGAAGGCATAATTTAAAATACAAGCATATTAGTAAGGGGACAAAGCAATGCTCAAGGCGTTTTAGTAACGACTATCATCTCAGAATCTTGCATTCGCAAACAAATTATTGTTTTGTTGCTACGGAATATAATGCAAAATTGTCTTACGAGTAGCTACTTTCTGGATGTCATATGTAAAATACAAGTATACATTCTATTTGTTCTTAATATAAACGTAACATCGCGCCACTTAATCCCCGAAGACTGAGGTAAAGAAGTGTAGTAGGTATACTCCCACGTTTCACAAGTTACGTTAACATCCCACTACGGAATAGGTGGTAAGCCTATTGGTATACATCGGGCACAAATGC
>DWFO01006257.1:0-10017 GCA_018246595.1 Mimoniades nurscia nurscia
CTCCGAGCCACTACTATAAAATCCAAATTAGAAAATTTTGTAGTGGCCGACCTGGGAATGGAACCCAAGGCCTACCGATCGCCAGTCGCACTTGCAACCAACACGACCAACGAGGCAGTTGGTATTATTAGCAACAATACACAAATAGTACACGAATCAGTATGTCACTTAAACCGAAATTATTTTATTGTATGTCCTTACTCCTGTGGAGATTGATTAATAATCAATTTCTGAGAATTCAGTTCTTTCATTTATTTTAATAAACATTGTTGAAAATATGAAAATATGCCATTGCTTTGTACCATTGTCTGTGGTGACGACGGAATTCTTACATGGAATATCTAAAATTATATAACATGTACGTTTAAAAGCACTGTTCAGTTCTTTGTCAACTTCAGTTATATTCCATATAGACTCAAAGCAAGGATAACCATTACCAAAGTACACCAACACTGAAATTGCTATGTGTTCGTCTATTGTATGTATATAACATTTGTCATGCAGCCAACGTCTGCCGTGAAATCCTGGAGCGCACTCAGCAACATCTAGAACTCAAAGCTGGCATTATTATTCTAAAGCTAAATTCAGACTGTGGCCGGATGACTGTCACTGTTTAAACTGTCGTCTCAGTGGTATGTATGTACATACTAGGGAATCGTATTTTATGAGAAATTCGTGCGAGCCGAGTGTGGTGGGACTCGTATTCGAATGTATGATTGTAGGTGCGGTATATTTTATAAACGTACAATTGAACGACGTATGGCTTCAAACTTCTGCTTCGTCTTTCAGAACTTGAAAATAATAGAAATATAAAAAAAATACATTATAATAATGAACGCAATAATTTTTTTTCGAGGCAGTAATGTTGCATTTATATATTTACAATGTTTTAATACAATGGTTGCTGTAAATAGTGTTTGACATAACTGTAATATGTACATACATTCTAGTAAAAGTAAAACAATTATTGTTACCATTGAATGACTAGTTACAATCCGAGCACTAATAGTGTACGATCACGTTGACAGATGTGAGAGTTATACATACGAAATACTTATATGTATTGATTAAATTTATTGAGAAATTTAATTATGTCTTACATATTTAATCCTCGAACAAAATATATAGGCACTACTACTCTTACGTTCTACAAGGGTATAAAAGATGAACCTATTGCCATACAACGGGCTCAAATGTGTCCAATTTTGTATACGAAAGTATGTTTTTAAGAGTAAGAGAGTTCGCAAAAAAAAATATTTTCTAAAGTGTATGAAGCCAACCAGCATTTGGCCAGCGTACCAGGTACTTACCGTTCCCGTTTTGAGAGACGACCCGTATCCAATAGTGGAATAGTGGAACAAAAAGAGTCAGTAAAAATAATGTTTGATTTATAATATATTATGCGTATCCGGTCTAGAAACTTGATGCCGAGTATCAAAATAATACCTTTTACAGTCATTCTACGATTTCTGGGAATACGTAAGATACCCCATTATTCTTGACGATCCTATCGGATCGGAGGGGCTAAGTGTCAAATATCACGGGTCCGAAGGGCATTTAAGCCAACCGAACTAAACCAACTTTCTGTTATATCTGGTTATTTATGCCACTATTCCGGATTACGACTAGTTTTCCCGATGATTTAAGCGGTTGGACTTCGTACCCCGACCGTAAGTTGCGGCCGGTTCAGGGAGAGATACATTCAATGGTTTGTATTGAACACATTTTACGTTCGCTCTAAGCAAATAGTTCAATGGTAAATCGAGGGATTAACTATTTACAAATCGATTATAGAAATGTATTCGCAAATCGCAAGAAAGTCGTCGTGGATAGATGATCGTTAGTGGACGTGGTTCGTAGTCGGTTTAACGTGGCGAAGGAAACCGATGATTCGTTTGCTGTTCTTATATTAAGAAAACAAAAGCCATATTAAGCTCTTCGTTAGACAGCTCAAAAACTTCCATTGATTAGCGGGATATTAGCCCGTACATATTATGTTCATCAATACTCTACTACAAAATTATTAATACAATTGTATAAACGAATACTTTTTAATGTTCGTAAATTTTTCCTCTCATTACTACTTTTAGAATTACATAAAACAATACACCGGTTTGAATTTAACAATTTTCAATGAATGTACTACAGCGTTTGACAATATAATTTATAAGCTATTCACTGCATGTTTTTCAGTGGCACGGACAACGACGTCTATTCAAATGTTACAATGTGCTACTGTATTACATTTGTGAGACGATTTGTGGTAGAAGTGAATGCTGCAAGCGTTCATATTGCTACAACGTCTCTTGGAAGTACGACTGGGGAATAGTAATGTTAAAGCGAAGGTGTTTCCGTACCGGGAGACGAACGTTTTAGACATTATCAAGTCCTCCGGCTACTTACAATCATGATAAAGTTTATTTGATCGTGAAAGTACGTGAAAGTAATTTATATTCCCAAACCTACTCACATTTGCTACAGCTGCTTTGGACAGTAGGGTACTGCGATTTTGTATCATGAAGTCCGTCATCAAAAAAAACTCTTTCTTTCGAATATATCAGGGATAAATGTATTATTAAATGATCAAATAGCTATTGTTAAAAATCAATATATACATATACTGCGGTTGGGAATAAATTTCACGATCATTTCTTTGCTGATTAGGCAAAATTTTATATTGTGCTATACATTCATGGATACTATTGCGACAATTGTCGTAGAGCTTGTTAAACTAAATACCTACAAGATGGTGTCTAACGCATCCTTTTGCTAACCAAAACACGGCGTGATAGAAAGAGTTACAGGGCTTGTAACTCACTGAAAAAGGCTTTTTTCAGTGACGAGGAAGGCCTTTCACCCAACGACGAATAAAAGGGTTGCAGTATTGACTGTATTTAAAACTATATCAGATTCAATGTGGAAAATAACTAAAAACTATATCAGCTTTAATGTTAAAATATATGGAAGCAAAATCATCTGTCGTTTACGAAAATTCGTCAACAAACATTCACAAAACACAGTCACAACAAAAATAAAACGTACCCTAAAATAGCAATCGAAGGTAGATCAAGAATAATTTTAAATAAAAGCAAGCAGACCGGAAATCTGATGAATGGACTGCACGATGCCGGAACACGGTTGACGACGTCGTTAGAACTATGTACTACGTAATGGAGACTTGGGAGCGTACTAAAATGGTATAAAATATTTTCTGCTTGTAACCTTGCTGTACATAGATAAAAGCACTTCGAAAAACAAACTTTACCAAATCACGTTATCTCGTATTATCTTTTTTACACATATAATATTTCAAACATTCTGAATGCAATAAATCATCAGCAGTGGAATTTTCGCAAACTTTTCTCGGGCTTACGAACTACTTACCCTCCCCTTTTGTTACGTATTCCTATTTATTCTCAAGATGTGTTTAACATTTTATTATATCACACCTTTATTTTCATTCCATGCATATTGCGAAACTGTGCATCTTTTATAAACTTTTAAAAACGTTTTTAAGATCACCACTATGTTTAGTATCCTATTTCTTTTAAATTTACAGCAACGCTATATTGGAGTATTATTCTTTTTTTCATTTTCAATATTAAATCTTTTATCGTAACACTAAGGAGATGATTCTATTGTAGGTATCACAAAGGGTTCTCACCTAGTGTTTAGAACTTTGTTTCATGTTTACCAATGACCCAAACGAATCAGAGTACGGCGCTTTCATTATGAAATGGACATTATTGTTATTTCATGATTAATAATAATTATAATGTAATATGCATAATATTACGTTATCGTGGGTCGTATTGGCTGCAAGTGCAACTGCCGAACGAGAGGTACTGGGTTCAATTCCCAGGTAGGGCACTACAAAATTTTCTAATTTAGATTTTCTTTGCCTACCTCTTCGGGGATGCTCTTCCGTTAATATGCATATTTGCATACATTTTTTTTACATCGCCAAATACCAAACCGGATCATCAGCATCTTATCGACAAATGTATCCGCGACTTACCGCAATAACATAAAACTACGACTTGAATTAAAAGTTTCGGTGGTCAGGGCGATGTTTGTAATTTTAAAGTTCAGAATTTTGCATTGCGACTACGAACTAGTATAATAACTTCATCAAAATCCGCAGCTCGCACTACGAATAGTAATATTACTTGTTCCCAGTTAAGTTGTTGTGAATTTAGGGGTGCGTTGTTTTGTTCGCTCAGCAAGTTGCGAAGTTAAACGCTACAGTTTTAGACGTACCGTTTATAGCATACCAAGTAGACAATTAATGAAGACTGCGATGAATGTAGAAAAAGTTCGTCAGATCTGTGTGGATAGGATATATGTACCTATATTTGGCACTCGATGCTCCCTGCCTACCCTATAAGGGACCTGGCGTGACTTTACAACAGTAAATTATAATAAGTAACAACAGTAAATTGTAATAAGTAACAATAGTAAATAATAATAAGTAGCATTAGTAAATTATAATAAGTTACAATAATTAATTACAATAATTATAGTAAATAATAGTAAATTATAATAATGTGTTCATATCAGTGTTTATATGAAAAATGTTATCGATGCGACAGATAGTGGGCTGCAGTAATACAATGCCAGATATGATGACAGTTCCGAAGTTTCAAAGAGAGCATAAATACTGTTACGATGGTAACATTAAAAATAAAATACTATTAGCGGATCTTCTGAAACATGGAAATAGTTAAACAAAATGCAGTATCGTAAAACAATTAATTGCTACAGATAGATCGAACGGAATCACAAGCTGATGCCTACCAGTGACTAAATGTTGTGATTTAAGCCCATAAAAGGGGGTAAAAGTAATAATAAAGTAGGGAGACTTGGAGATGCAGCCCATTAATATCCTACAGAGCTTCCCACAGGTACTTTAGGGATATAATAGGCTTAAAACTTAATACAACTTGGAATAAGGTTCGCAGTTACATAGACTATGATATATTTAATCGTTTTATGATATATGGCCTTGTTACTCGTTTTTATGATACTACTGTGACAATCTGATGTCTTCATTTGAATGTCGATGTTTAGTCGGTGCATGTCGCTTCCATAGAATAAACAAAGGACCAATATTCTTATGACAAAATGAATTTAAAATCATCAGTGTTTTGTTTTGTTATACAGCTTTACACTGACCGTTTCCGTGGAACTAAGTCAAATTTAATTCAATTGTGTGATTGAAATTACCTTTATAATTCCATACCTGCATGAAAACTAAAACACCAAAGAATAGCCAATATCGTATCTACGAGTTTATGCTTAATTGCCTCGTTGGTAATGGTTACAAGGTTGAACAGCTGATCGAGAAGTCCTGGGTTCAAATCTCGGGTCGGGCACTCTTGGGTTTTTCTAATTTAGATTTTCTGGTGGTGGCTTAGAATGTCGATATGTGCCCAGTGTATAGCAATAAACTCATCACTTATTCCATAGTGAGACGTAAGCGTAACTGGTAAAACGTGGGAGATTAAGGGTACTACATTCTTCTGCCTACCTCTACGGGAATTACAGAGGTGATGTTACGGGTTATGGTGCTACGGAGTTTGAAATTTGGGGATTTGTCCACTGTCAATGCGTATGAAAAAAATTTGCAATTTGCTGGTTTTTGTTCGAATTGCATTGAATGCAAACCATGCGAAAACCGAATAGCGATTTTAAATCTGTTAGGTATTTAAAGTCGAAAGAGCTTGGGTTCCACGGATTCCGTGTTCTATTGAAGGCTTTGTGATAGTCGGAGCATAAGAATTCAATATAGACGGACGGACAGCACTGTTGATTCCTGAATTGCCATTGCTTGCATCCGATTCTCATTGGTACACTTGCGCACTAGCATCTTATTGACGTCCATCTAGAATATTGACCTAAGTTTCCGCTTTTGTCGAATTATATCCTCTGTTACATCATTGATGTTAGTTTTATTATCGCGACCACGGCATGACGTATTCACGAGTTGCCATTGATGATACTTTGAAAACTTTAAGGTTCTTAGGATAGTAACCGCTGGAAATAAATCGGTTTCTCCGCATTGCTAAAGATTTAAACATTTAATTATATAACACTATTGAAAATATTATCAAACCAATCAAAAATGAACCTATAAGTATTTCTCATCAATATACTTCTGTACTAGTACTTTACAAAAATAATATCTAACATTATGAGATGTTTTAGAAATAAAATAAAATTAAACCGTGAATATTTGATTAATAAATTTAAATTATCAGGTGACATTCGAATGGATAACAGTAGATAATATATTACATAGAATCAAGAAAAATGCATAAGATCGAGTTTCCATCTGTGTTCCATCGACTTCAGTCATAAACACAGTCGTAACGTTAAACAATCTTACTAGTTACTACCAGTTATTAGGCATCGGTGCCTGATAACTGGTTCTATCTTGATATAACCAGCTTATTTCTGTTAGAGAAGTAAATTTGAAATATTTATGTACGTCATTATAAATTATGGATGACACAACCATTGTTATTGTTCCAAAAACACGAAAGGATAGCAAAACAAATCGTTGCTTCAATTTGAGTATTTACTTAAACAAGTTATCACAACAATGAGGTTTTCGTTTGTGTGTTTATTTAATGGGAGGATTGGTTATTTGAGAAAATCCATGGTTAATGTTTCATTTTAAAATAAACCTCGTCATTCGTCGTTTTCTATTAAACATTTTTTGATATATGTATTTCAATTTGACCAGGTTAAGTTAGGTTACAAATAATATAATAATTTATTAAGTCACGATTACAAATCATAAGTGTCTTATTTTGTAAATTTTTCTTACATTTACACCTGTGTTTCCCGTAAAGATAGACAGAAGAGTGTCCTACATTTCCACTATTCACCTATTTAATTAATTTGCATACCACCTAGAAATAGAGAGAGAGAGTCTTTTCAGACAGAGCGAATCCCGCGACTCTGGACTACGACTATAAATTTTAAATCAGAACCGAGAACCTGGAACTGAGCCCAGGACGTCTGAATCACCATCATCATAGGTCCATAACTACCTCAAACAGCTCCAAGGAAATGATATAAATATAACTGCCTCGTTGGTCGCGACTTCCGATCAGGAGGTTCCGGGTTCAATTCCCTGGTCAGGCACTACTGGATTTTTATAATTTATATTTTCTAATAATGTCCCATAGTCTGGATATTTGCCAATAGGCTCACCACCTATTCCATCGAGGGACTTAAAACTAACCGGTGAAACGTGGGAGTGTTCTACATTCCTCTGCCTATCTCTTCGTGGATTACAGGCTTGATGTTATTTTTTTTTACTTTTTGTATAATCAACATTTTTAAACAATATAATAAATTGAATACTTTTTCATGAAATGCTTGATGCAATAGGGAAATAACACTATTTTCTAAAAACTGAGAACTTATTAAGACGATTAAATTTGTTACCACTATTTTTTCATAACGCCAGTTTATTCATTGGACAGGCAGAGAGCACCTTCACAAGAGATAGAGAGTGAGTCTTATACGTTTATAAAACTACAATAAAATCGCTATCAACATTTTACTAGTTCGGTAAACAAACAAAACACCGCCTGAAAGGCTGTGCGCGACGAGAACTAATTAAATAAGAGGTTCATGCAAATTTGTTGGCTAACTTTAAAATGTCCATCAACACCAAAGGGCACAGGATATAATTTAGGGAGGCCTATTTACGCGGCGTAAATAAATCATTTGCATAGGACCCTCGATTTTTAATGAAATGAAATAATTTTATTGTCTAAATACAATTGTTTTTGGTATTTTGTATTCAATGTTGTAATAATCGACATGTAGTCGTGACGCTTTTGTTACATTTATAATCTTTTTTTTAAATAAAATATTTCAGTTTGTTATCACCTTCCTTAACTTCTCAAGTATCTAAAATTCTTCACCAATTTAAAATATATCAGCAAGCTCATTAAACGCTTAGATAAGCTTGAATATCTTTATTACTTTTTTTTTAACAAAACTTTATAGAATTATATTTATGAACGTTATCCTCAATTCATCGGTTCTTAAACTATACGATTCAATTTTGTTTGTAAATGTTACTTGAACTCCTATGTTAATACTATACTTAAAATACGATATAAACTGCTATTATAAGCATTAATAATATTTTCTTCTAAATACTTGTTATACAAAACATTGCTATAACTATACCTGAAGGCAAGAAACTGGAAACTTATAAACTACATGCAAACAGCGCCGTGCGAGCCTCATTTACATGAGTATGCGTTAAGTTGGATTGGGTTCTGTAACGGAACCGGTAATACGAAAGTTCAGAATGTAAATCATGAACAAATTTTCGCACAGGAATGTATCACAAAGTTTGGGATTTTATCAGATTTTGTCGCTACTGCATCGAAAACACTGTTTTATACCATGGGCACAAATTTTTCGTCGTATAATGCTTTCTAAACAATGAATAATACTCAAGATTTTCGCTGAATTTAAATTAAAATGAAAATGCTTAAATTAGGCATTAAATTACTCGCATCTAAATCTTAAAATCTTAACGTATAAGTTAGTATACATAATATACATAAAACCGCACTGCCTTTTCGAAGTCTTAACAAAACAAAAGCCCACACGTTTGCCAGATCCTTTGGTATCAATTGATTTATAACGGTACTTGAGGTACGCAGCTCTCATTGTTGGTGATCCGGCCCTTATCTGGTAATTAAGGTTGACATGTTTGATACAGATAACAGTAGAATGTATGGGTCGGATCTAACGACTAAATCTAATTAAACGACAGTCCCCCTTAACCATTCAAAGTCAATGGATAGCTGAGATGCATTTTAGATTAATCGACTTAGTCAACCCTTATAATCGGCGATAAGTAGACAACTCATACGATAGATTACCTTTTAACATGTTTTTTCTATAAAAAGACGTCTTAACCAATACCTTTACAGTAACTTTATAGATTAGTAACGATAGGTATGTTTTATTGTGGCGACATACGCGGAGATTCTATGAAGCGGATATTCTATAATTCCGTAAACTGAAGAAAAAGAATGGTTGAACCTTACATAAAAATGGCGTAGGCATTTATAATAACACTCTAAAATTAATTTATCGTTAATTAAAAATATGTCTAAGAGGAACATTCCAAGATCAATGCTGAGAAACACGAGCACAATGTCAAAACGCAAGTACGCATGGCTGCTGACAATAAATCGCTCGAATTTCACGCTGTGAAAATAACTGCGCTCGAGAACTCGAGAGCTAAATTTAATAATAAACATGATTTACAGCCTTATCACAATCGCCGAATTACAAGCACCAACTGTTGCTGTAATTCAGCCCAAAATTAATTTCGTATTAATTTATCGACGCGACGGCAAACAACATTTGCGCTTCGACTAACGCACATTTCAAAACAGTTGATTATATCCAAATCAGTTTTGTCACCCCATTTGTCATTTAGATTTAACGTATTTGTTCACGGAAATATTGTATGCATGAGAGATATTTCACTGATAATATTGCAATAAATCATAAATCTCCTGGAGCTGTTCCATTAATATCGCCGCGTGTCGAGAATCAGTGCATCATGGATTATATACAAAAAATTGTTATTATAATCTTAACATATGAACATTATATTGAATTATCGGCATAGTTTATCGAAAAAGCAAGAGAATAGTCAGACTTAAGATAACGTACTATTCGTGCAGTATTTCAAAAGTTCCATGCACCAGCATGTAAATTATTCCTTAGCTCTATGAGACTAATATTGTAAACGAGAATAAGTTAAGTGTCAGCCTAAGACCTAGCACAATCACAATTCTTCGTTATTCTTCTAATTCATATTGCGTTTCCTAACGTATTGTTGTTTGTCTGCAGGGGTCGTGTTAGCCTAAGATGGTGTTGGCGCTTGTGGTCGGAGTCCTGTGCGTGTGGGGCCGCTTGAGCGTCGCAAACCCTGAGGCGAAGCGGCTGTACGACGACCTTCTC
>DWFO01006258.1:0-10017 GCA_018246595.1 Mimoniades nurscia nurscia
TGTCCGACCCGGGAATCGAACCCAGGACCTCCCGTTCTGCAGTCGCACTCGCAACCAACACGACCAACGAGGCAGTCAGGCCTCGAAGAGGTAGGCAGAAAAATGTAGAACACTCCCACATTTCTCACCAAATACGTTTCTGCCCAACTATGGATTAGGTGGTGAGTCTATTGCCGTGCATCGGGCACACGTCTAGACTCCGAGCCACTACTAGAAAATTTAAATTATAAATATTTAGTAGTTCCCGACCTGGGAAAAGAACCCAGGGCCTTCCGATTGGCAGTCGCACTTTCAAACAACACGATCAACCAGGCAGTTATGTATTACAAACGTAACTTCACGCCTCTAATCCCCGAAGAGGTAGGCAGAGGAATGTAGAACACTCCCACGTTTCACCAGTTACTTTTTAATCCCAAGATGGAATAGGTGGTGAGCCTATTGCCATGCATCGGACACATATCCAGACTCCCAACCACTACTAGAAAATCTAAATTAGAAAATTTTGTAGTGTTCGACCCGGTACCTCCCGATCGGCAGTCGCACTTGCAACCAACACGACCAACGAGGAGATCATGTATTACATATGTTTGATAAACAGTAGGTAGCCGTGTCCGTTACGAGTCTCCAAGAGGAAAAATATTTCTGATTGGAACAGTTTCTGCACTACTGTCCTCAATTTAACACAATATTATTAATTAAACAAAACTAACAGCCCTGTTCCCGCAGTCCTATTATTTGTCGTGAATGAACGAAATGTTAAAAAAAGTAGATCACATTGGTTTTCTTGTCAGAAATGATGTAATGAACTTAAAATCGGATAAATGTTTACATGACGTATGTTTTTTGTCAATATTTTGTTTAAATTAATGCTATTTACGAATACCTCTACAGGAGTACAGAAGGCGGGACGCCGAAGAAGAAGAAACCGAAAACACCCGGACGCCGGATCGAATCGGACGACGAGCCTTCCGACGGTAATGCCCCGCCGCTCGCGCGCATTCCGTCCGAACAGAGAATGTCGAAGGAGAAACAGAAGTTTTTCAGATTCTCGGCTTTCAATCTCGTCAAGCGGCGCCGCTGTAGAGGCTCCTCGAGCGAGTGGGAGGGCTGGGAGCGCGCCAAGTGGCGCGGCGTGCGCGTCACTCGCGTGCAGCGCCTCGAGCTACATCTCGAGCGCCGTACGGCTTCGCTCTCCGACAACTCCTCTGTGGAATCGGTCGAGCGACCCTCCCCTTGTCGTCTACCGCTGCCCGCCTACGCTCCCTCTCGTTCGCCGTCGCCTTTGCCTCCACACTCACCATCGCCCTCACCATCGCCCACTCCATCACTGTCACCTTCGCTCTCGCCCTCGCCGTCGTCGTCGCCGTCGCCGTCGCCGCCGCGACTACCTACACCCGTACCGCCGCCGCCGGCCCCCACGCAAATTTCCACTGTATTCGAGCGGCTAGCCTTCGATACAGCCCCGGACGGAACGTGGGGCTTCGCTGCCGAAGCGCAAAAACATGTCAGAGTCGAACCTCGCGCGGAGACGCCGCCGGCGAATCGACTAGATCCACCGACACCGACCGAAAGGAGACATCGACGCAGGAGTAGATGCGGCGACAGACTATTGACGACGCTTTTCGATGGCCTCTCAGAGTTCTATTCGGTGCGGACCGCCTCACGATCGCAATCGCGGCATCGTTCGAGAGTCAACGAAAGCAAGCGAGATCGAGGAGAGGAGGCGGAAAAGGATCGACAGGTGTTGAAGGAGACGAGAAGTACCTTTAAGCGGTATCAAGCCTCGTTGCGGCGTGAAGGACCCCGCGAAAGGAGCCAATCCCGCTCGGGAGAGACGGCGAGAGCGGAGCGGGAGCCCCGCGAGCACCGCGCGGCCAGCGAGGCTCGGGTGGCGGAGAGCGCGGCGCCGGGCCCGAGCGCGTCGCAGCTGGTGAGGCTGGCGGCGGCGGCGGGCGCCTCGCGCGCGGCGGACGCTGATAAACTGTACCGCGGGTTAGCGCTGGCGGCGCGCGCCCCCGCCGTCTCGAGGCCGGCCACCAATCAGACGGGTAAGAACGGTTCGTGAGGTGCGGTGAAAGTGTCGTGGTGGATCTGACCGTCTCGCTCGCTCTGATTGATGGCCGGCGCTCACTGTCTCTCGCGAGTTCCGTTTCCCCCGAATTCTCTGTTCGGACCGGGTGAGTGCTATCGGCCCGTACGCCGCTTCGCTTCTCTTATTAGGACCCCGAGCGCCGATGACAAAATATTAATTTGTTATTCGGGTTTCGGCAGTATCCACACATGCACTTTCGCTCGCGCTTCTCTACGTCGAAGCGTGACTCGTTATCGTTATGCCTGCTTGATGTGTGCGTGACCTTTTTTTATTGTAATTCCCTTTTCCTTTTTTTTAATTTAATTCAAACTATAATTTTTCAGCGTTATGTTAATTTGCACTAATATGGAAGGTGAAAATGTAAGCCGGTGCTGGCAGGTTTGTAAATGAAAAGGTGATTTTACTGAACTTTTGTCAATTTCGAATTTAAATATACCGATTTTCAATACCGTCAATACCGAATTTAAAATCGATTGATTCTCATTGATAAATTCGAAACCACTTTCCATCTTAGTGGTTTTTGTTTAATTTTCAATCATGATTTATATTTTTTTTTATATTTTTATTTCTTTCAATCTTTTATATTGTTTTTATTCATTATTTCAACATTTATTTAACAGTATTATGTGTTGTTTTTTTTAGTATATTATTTTGTGCTACCTTTTCTTTGTTCTTTTACCTACCAACGCATTCATTATCATAGCTGGGCCTTAACGCAGTGAGGAACTGCACGGTCGGTCATTACTAAATAATTTTCAGAGGGCAAACGTTTGCCGCCGGGCGTGACTGAGGCGGACGCGGAGATGTTCGCTCAGGCGAGGATGGCGGGGTCTTCGGTCTCATCAGCCACCGTGTCCGGGTCCCCCGAGGAGTCTATCGCAGTGCCCTCAGGAGCGCTAGGACCAGCGCCCTCTCCGCGATGTCCTTCCGCCATAGAATTTGGTCAATGGGAAATTGAGACATGGTACTCAAGTCCGTTTCCTCAGGAGTATGCGAGGTAAGCTAATTTTTTATAAACTTATGTGTTTAATGTGGATATTATTTTATCTCTTCTAAATGAACAACGAAACAATGAAACGATGGGAAAAAATTTAATCTCATTTTATTTTCATTACAGGTTACCGAAGTTGTTCCTCTGCGAATTTTGCCTCAAGTACGCGAAGAGTCGAGCGGTGTTAATGCGACATCTAGACAAGTGCCTCTGGCGACATCCGCCAGCCACGGAAATATATCGATGTGGGGAGATATCCGTATTTGAAGTAGACGGCAATGCCAACAAAATTTACTGTCAAAACCTTTGTCTATTGGCAAAACTTTTTCTCGACCATAAGACACTTTACTATGACGTGGAGCCCTTTTTATTCTATGTTCTCACGAAAAATGATAGCAAAGGATGTCATTTAGTGGGATATTTCTCCAAAGAAAAGCACTGTCAGCAGAAGTATAATGTATCCTGTATAATGACAATGCCACAGTACCAGAGACAAGGCTTCGGGCGATTTCTCATTCATTTTAGTGAGTGGTGGAATTATTGTTATATTGTTGTTTAAAAATATTTTTATTCCTATTTCCACTTAAAAACAATTTATTTTTATCACTTTATCATTTACAGGTTACTTACTATCAAAGGAAGAAGGTCAACCGGGGACACCAGAAAAACCACTTTCAGATCTTGGAAGAGTTTCATATCATGCATACTGGAAATCTGTAATTCTGGAATTTCTTCATGATCACAAAGATAAATCTTTTACATTTGATGATATAGCTCATACCACTGGCATGCACATAAATGACATTGCAGTAACTTTTCAGTTACTTGGTTTTGTTAGATATATACCAAATAATGACAATATAAAGCTAGGTATCTGTGTTGACTGGAGTAAAGTAGATTATCATATCAGGAAGGTAAGAAGTAAACCTCGCCTAGAAATCGACCCAGAATGTCTGCGGTGGACACCGCTTCTTGCACCTACTGTCAATCCATTTAGATCACCAGAAGACGGTTCTGGTGATCAGGAGACTGATAATGACGAGGGTGACATGCGAACAGAAAGTGACACAGGTACCGAGGCAGACACATCGGTGCTAAAAGGCGAGGTTAATATAAATGACCATAAAATGAATGAACATTCTGAGAAAGAAGCTTTGGAACCTGCCCTTGAGGTAACGTCTTCGGGTCGGAGACGGACGAGGCCACTTAAATATAGTGAGACTATGTATCAGACGACGCCGAATATTGGTGAGAGTAATCGAAAAAGAAAACGTGACGTTAACAGAAAGATCTCTGAATCAAATACCCATGATGATAAAAGCAAGGATGAAGAAACACCAAGAAGACAAAGGAGCAAAAGTGTTACTAGAAGGTCTTCAAGAATGGTTCACACTGATGCCAGTGAGGTTACATCACATAGAACCAGGAGACGAAGTGTTAAGGAGCCAGTTTATGCATCTGATAGTCAGGAAAGTCAAGAAAGCATTGACGCACGGATTGACAATGCTCCTATAACTACTAATACAGCGACACCTAAGAGCAAGAGAAAGAGGCCTTGGAGAGGACGTCATACTAAGCGACAAAAAACAAACAAATCCGCCAATGTCTCAACTGATTTGCCAGTGGCAAAGAAACCAAAAACTGATAATGATGACCTTATTGGCTACAAGACAGATGATTCGCTTGATCAAGAAGCAGAAAAATCTGTTCCTGTTTCTAATGATGTGCAAAACCATGTATCAAGTCCAAGTAATGAAAAAACAGCTCAGGAAAGCAAAAACTCTGATGCAAGTTCAGAAGATTCATCAGGAGAGGCTGATGATGAAATGGATGTGGAAGAGGGGGAAGACAGGAGAAGTGTTGCTAGTAAGCCGGCTACGCCGCGACATATTGAAGATAACAGTACAGATCATCACACCAGTGATATGGAACTGGATAGTATACATATGGACTCACCAAAATCAATAGCAGAAAAAGATCAAGTTATTAATGAAACTTCCACAACTGAAAAAAATGAACATGATAGCACTGTAGTTGAAAATCAATCAGAGGATGTAAACATGAGTTGTGGTGATACGGGCATAAACATAGTGTCTAACACGTTGCCAAATTGCGAGAAAGCACCAGAAGTTAGAAATGGAGAAATAAAATCTCCTCCAAAATCTATTCTTGATGATAAAGATACAATTGTTATATCAGAATCTGACGACAATAACAGCCAGAGTTGTCCTTTACCATCACCAAAACCCAATAGTATGACACCGGGTTCATCGACAAATGAGAACAAGTCAAAAGAAGTTGTAGAAAACGAAAGCCCATCTAAAGTAATGCCCGTTGTTTCTACAGAAAATGCTCATATCGTTTTAGATGCTAAAGGTCAAGATGAAGTCAATACAGTTAGGCTACCTGTTGAACTTATTGTACCCAAGATACATCCAATTGAAACAATAGTTGTTGAGGGTGAGTCTGACAGCGCCAATTCGCCTCAAACTGGCATATTGCCAAAGAAAAATGACAGTATGTCTGTTATAAGTGAATCTCCTCGCCAAAAGAAATCACCAGAGCAGTCAATCTGTGAAGTTAGCTGTGAACAAAAAAAGTGTGAAATGAGGAAAGAAACTGTAATACAACATCAAATCATAGACGAGAGTAAATCTGCTGAGAAAAAATCTCCAAATAAGATCGAATGTATAATACAGAATCTAGATCCAACTAGAGATATTCCAAACATAATGAAGAAACCGGATCCGCCTAAACTGGATGCCTACACTGATATAGATAATAGAAACAAATTAATAAACGTGATAACTAGCAAGGAGAGTGATATACCATACAGGAGTGATGCTGTTAATACACGGAAGGATGAAATAGTTATTTCAAGAAATATCATAGAGAACACCTTACAGAGTTATCAGAATGCTGTAAGCAATTCTATGACAATACAACCGATAAACTCTGTACATCCCTCCTACCATAATCACAGAGCCAATATAACAAAAGAATCGCAAGCAGTACAGACTGACAAGATTCTAATTAAACCCAGTGAATCAAATCGTATAATTAACGCCATACCCGACTCAACACCAGTGATCAGTAAGAGTACAACAAAGCTTGAGGTTCCACATCCAATAACATCGCCCGTAGTAACATCGGTTGTACCCAAGATTCCTATTGTGAGTGATATAAGTTTTTTACCCCGATGTCAAAGTGCTAACGCTGCCGTGAACTTGGGAATAGAAAGGACAGATTTGGATCCAAATTTCGCTAATAGTAACAACATGCAGAATTCCATGGCAAGTGCAATGAACATTATTCAAGCTAATTCGCATGATCCCAAAAATGACCCCAATCAAAAACCGAGGGAAAAAAGTAAGCTCAGAGATGTCAGAGTGAATTCGGCTCAGAGCAAGTTGGAGAAAACGGACAAGAAGTCTACAAAAAACGACACACCTAGGAGCACACCGGAACCTAGAATGTTTTTTCCTGAACAAAACGCCAATGTTAGAAAACCAGAGACATCCGTCCCTACAAATGTGATAAACACAGTAGCCGTTACGAGTAAAATGGATGCGAAAACAAATGAAGCACCCAAGAAACAAGATTTTTTTAAGAAAGAAAAAACGACTGCCGGTAAGTGCGAGTCTAAGAATACGTCCGTAAAACACGATAAGAGCTGTTCAACACAATTGAACCTGAAGGCGGATCAGAGTGACAAAATGTTGCCTAAATTCAAATACGACAACGAGTTGGTTCCGAAAGCTGATTATGCAATGAATCAGATCCCAAACTATCATACAACTCACGCGCAATATTCGCAATGGGCTCCCTGGGATACAACCAGGTTGCAAGGAACTTGGGACCACAATAGGTTTTTGGATATGAAGAGCAACGACAAAAACTATCTAGATAAACTTCAAGGGTTCAATTTACCACATTTGGACCAAATGCAAAAATCCCCACAGAAACTTCATCAAAAAGATTTTCATAATATTGCTTACGGAGCACTTTCTAGTGGAATTTACGCGACTTCAGGTTTAGCGCATTTCAAGGAAACGAAAGCACCTACATCTAAGGCCTCGGAATGTTCTCAGAAGAGCGAGTGCAAGCCCGCGAAGCAGTCTAAAACCACAACGGCGTGTCAAACTCAGTGTGAACCGAAGAAATCTCAATCGCAGTCTCACAATGCTACCGAAGCTCAGATGAAGCAGATGATGCAAAGACAAGTGAAACAACAGGAGCAGCAAGTAGTCACTAGTTGTGCGGAATATCGACAGCAAAGTCCGCAGATTCTGACATCTCCCGGATGTAAGACCCCATACAACCAAAACGGTCCCTGCAGTCAGGAGAAGACTGAGATTGAGAAGAAATCTCGACAGACGAAGAAAGAAGAGTCACCCAAGGATAGTAGTAAGGAAGAGTTATGTGAAGCAGTCAGTCCCGCTTTGCAATCTATGGGAGTGTACACACCAGATTCCACCAGCAACTCTGTACACTCTGTTCAATATCCAGCCTGTGAGTTGGACGTGAGCCAATTGGGGCTCGAATCTCCGACGAGTATAGGGTCGGACTTGGCGTCCCCATGCTCGATGATGCACATGCACCCGGTTCCGAGCCCGCAGTACCCTCCGCACTCGTCGATACATATACCGTCCATTATGAGCCAACCGAATCAACCACCTAAGCAACAGAAGATCAATAATAGAAATAGGTGAGTTGATTTTGATCATTTTTATTTCGACTTTTTTTTGTTCCGGTGGTGTTCTCTTAAACGTCATATCGGCTACAATTACTGCAACAAAAAGAGATGCTGCAATGAGAACTGGAAAGAAGATAATTGAATGAATGCAGAACCGATAAGCGATCATACGAGAGAAAAGCGTGATCGGTACTCTCGTATTGCGCATGAGTATAACGATATGTATGTGTGCAGGAACAACGCGGGCAGCGCGCACAGCGGCGCGGCCGACAAGGCGCTGCGCGGCGCGGCCACGCCCCCCGCGCGCCACCGCGCCACGCCCCCCGCGCACCACGCACACGGTCCGTTCCCCTCCCTCTTTCTAACACATACATATTGATGACAGCATATATAGCGTAGGCTGATGTACCGTTCGTCGTGTATTATTATTGTTGGTTACTTGTGTTTTACATTGTATACATTTCTTGACCTCGAGCCTGGATATAGGATGTTGTAAGAGGCGACTGAACACGGTGCTCGGAGTATAGAAGTAATGTAATACGGACAGGTGGTGCGGTGATGCAAACGGGCGGGGCGGGCGGCGTGGGCGGCGCGGGCGGCAGCTACCAGGGCGGCTACCTGTCGTTCCAGCAGCAGCAGCAGTACCACGCGGGCTGGGCGCAATCCTGTTCGCTGGCGAAGCTGCAGCAGATGGCGGAGGCGCCGCAGCACCCGCCGCACACTCCGCCGGCGCCGCAGGTAATGTAAACTTCACGCAGGTCGGCTTAGCAGAATATTAAATGTATATATAGAGAGCTTTTTTGTTCATGACACAAAGGTGTTGATATGATCAAGGCGTATTGAAAAAAAATATTGGCTTTTACATGGCTGAAAGACTGCTCCTGCTGCTTTACACGTGCGACTGAACACGCAGCACAATGACCTATGTAAGACTGCCGAATGCAACTGCAAAACATCGTTACTGAGAATTCTCTGTCGTATATAAATGAATTCGTAATCCAGTTTTATTTAGGGTAATCGAATTATCAATGTATGAATCATTTAATATATGGTACAGGCCGATATCGGCAACTTTTCCTATCCAGCATTTTTTTATATCCTATTAAAATCACGGTAGTAGCACGATATCTACTAATTTAAATTAGCCATGCGTAGAGCCGCCGCGGGCGGGCGGCGCGCTCGTTGCGATGGCACCACTAACCGTGTGCGCTGTGGCAGTACGGGCAGCAGTCGGGCACGCCGCCGGCCGGCCACTACCACGCCGCCGCCGCCAAGTACTACGCGCCGGCGCACAACCAGCTGGAGGCGCCTCGCAACGCGCGCAACGCCACCAGTCAGTATCGTAGCGCCGCGCGGGTTGGCCTTCGCTCGATCCCACTGGCATTTCGGCCCATGTTTTTGTCTCGTCAACACTATATTTAAAATGTATTATAAATATATATTTGGCACTTGGTGCTCTCTGCCTACCTTGTGAGGGATCTGTGGGCTCAGAAAAAATACTTTTCCGTAAGCGTTAACGCCCAACGCTAATTTTATAATGTATAGAAATAACATAAGCTGCGGATAAATAATGGTTCATCGCGCTTGTTAGCTTATGTCATTTCCATACATTTTGACGTCAGAAATTATTAAATATGATGATAATAATAATAGTTTCGATAGTTATAGTTCTCGATGGTGAAATACCATCACGATCACGATGGGTTTATTATTCGCTAGAGCATAATGAACTGTCTCGTTTATTATCGTCAGCAAAACGAAATGGCTTTCATATAATTATATTCAGAAATCAGAACCGATTTTGATGTGATCATCAGTCAGAATGCAAAGTTTTAAAAATCCAACTAGAAAAATTGTGGTTTACGTAATAATAGTAGATGAGTTATAAACTGGGTTCTATTCATTTGCGATCACATTTCACGACTGTACTTAAAATTGTATAAAAATTTAGATAGTAATCGACGTTCGAATTACAAATGTCACAGGCAACCTGAGCCCCATGCAGCACGTCCAAATGGGTCCCGGGTCGAGGATGTCCCCGAACCTGAACTCGCACATCATCAGCCAGTACAGCCTGAACGGGTACCGCGTGCCGCACCAGCAGCAGTTCAACAACCTGCCGGTGCAGATGATGAACGTGCAGCCGCCCGTGCAGTACTCCAGCAACGACCCGCGCGCGCAGCAGCCCAACGTGTACGCGTACGCGCCCGCCTACATCAACCCGCCGCCGTCGCTGGC
>DWFO01006259.1:0-10016 GCA_018246595.1 Mimoniades nurscia nurscia
ACTCCGAACCACTACTAGAAAATCTAAATTAGAAATTTTTTGTAGTGTTCGACCCGGGAATCGAACCCGGGACCTCCAGATCGGCAGTCGCACTTGCAACAAACACGACCAACGAGGCAGTCAAATGAGAGGAATTATTTTGAAAAAATCGCATTTTACCATCATAATTTGTTTCATTAATAACCAATAATAGAAAAGCAATTGGTCTAACACAAATATCACATACATTCAATAGTAGGAATCACAAAAACACAATGCGTGCTATTAATCGATCTAGACCGGCAGCGGCACAATAAAAGCGTTTAAGTTCTCTGTTCCGCTCGAGCCGCCTCGTTACAGTCCCATCGGCTCGCTGCGGTCGCCCCCGCACTGGCAAATGCCGTTTGTTTTCAGTAAACTTAAGAGTTTTTATTCTCTTGCGCTTACATTTTCCATAAAACAAATCGTTCCATCCTAAACTTATATGATTTTTTGTCACTAGGTTGTTTCATACTATTTGGACAACAGCATTACGCATGCAGAATGCTAATAACTAATGACCAAATTGGCAGTAACCTAAACATAGGGCTATTCAGTTGGTCACAGTACTTTAAATGTCTGACGTCATATACAGTACAAGTAGTTGGTGTATTCGACATTGTTCGTTCAGATAAGCCTGTAAGAATTGATGGAATCTGTAGACGACAGATTGAGTTTATTTTGGGGTGCTGACAGCGACGCTCACAACGGCAAGGCAGCGATAAGTGAGGTTGGCGCCGGCTTTCATCTCCTCGTACGAGTGTTTACGATCGCCCTGCGCCCGCGCATGTAAGTGTTACAGAGCAAGGGTCGGGGTCGCGAACGGAATTTTACGATTACAAATACATTACAATTTCAAGTTACGATTAATTTGACGCCTTGATATAAATATGACTTGTATGAAGATATAAGATTTAATATTTCCACCAGATTGATTTTGTAAGTGTTATTAATTATTATTGCGACCAATAAATTATTTACGATATTGAGCAATTTCTTAGAAAGAAATGAAAATATAATTTTTCCTTGTTGTCTACGGAAACTGGTTATTTCTTGTGTTTGAATATGAAAGCTTTTACTTATAGAGAATAAGCCATTATTTTAATGCCATTAAAAATGTTTTGTATCAAAGATAGATAATAAAAGGTTTAAATGGAATTCCAACTCAGTATAACGTTCCACGAAAAAAATCCCTACGTATAAATTAATCTTATTTAATTTTTCTTTCCGAGAAAAGCAATCCCAAATGCGTTACATATTACAGAAGTTTTCTCATTTTCTTGCGACAATATCCTCGGAAAAGTGGGTATTATTGTGCTTAATACGCATAAAACCTACATTCACTCGTAAAATATTTATACCCTTGTTTAATAAGAACAAACAGATATAATTTGTGCGTCGGATGAATTAAGGCAACTCACCACGAATTAATAAGATTTTTTTTAACATGGAGATTAATTTTTTTTTATATTTTGTATCATTGACAAAACTAAAATGTTGGCGTTTGCTTTTAATATTAATATATCGACATAAAATCCAGGAAGAATAAAAGAGTTATGGAGACCGGATAAGAGAGGCGGAAGGAAATTTGACTTATTATTGAATGTTATGAAGCAATATTTAAGTTTTTAAAATAACTAAGGTTAATGTTCCATGAAACAGGTAAAATTTGTCAACTTTGACTAATCTAGTTTTTGAGTAGGAATATATACGTTGTTTAAGTTTAGAAAAGTGAATTTATATGAACGAGCTTCATTTAAATTTAAGAATGTGCATAATAATCTTTATATTCTCACCATAGTTATTATCATATACTAAGATAAAATGTCTAGTACACGATAGGTACTCACATTACTGGTATAGTGCAAATAAATCGTGTGAATATAATTAAATTGATAAATAAATAATTCACCTAATAGACAAGAAGAATAAAAAAGAAGCACTTCAAGTCTGGAAAGATACAGTTATTTCGCACCCTGTGCTCTCTGCCTGTCACGCAAAGGACCTAGCGTGGTGATATTATAATAATAAACAGACACTTATTTACTTCATAAATTATTGCCCAATTACTCATTGCCGCTCGTACATTGTGTCACTTGGGATGTTTTTAAGATACAGGTACCCCGATAACTTAGATTCTACGAAATGTGCCATATCCAATCCCCTCACGTAGTTGGGACCTCGAGTATAGCTGTTCCTAGCTCGTTGATTTATTGGAGCGTAAGAATATAAAAGGCGAAACAATTTTTTTATTATCATCAGCACACTTCATTGAGAGTTCAATAAGTTCTTTAGTTCAGTAGTTATAGCGTGTTCGACCTATTAAGTACCTATGATAAATCGAATCATTTAACTTGCAAACTTTATTATTCAACTAAGACTGGCCGGTGCCCGCTGTTGCCTTCGGGGACACGGAGGTTATTGAGAATTTAATTCCTTTTTAGTTTTCGAATGAATTTCTGTTCAATTGCAAATGGTTGTTGTCATTCAACCAATTATTTCAATGTTAATAACTCTATGTACGTGTAAGTGGCACGACTATAGAAAACAATGTGAAGTCTGAAACTGGGACTTGAATAAGATAAATAAAAAGGGAGCAGAGTAGCCAAGAACAAAAGGCAGCGCAGTACATAATTATCGACCTTGACAAGTTTAGGGGAGCCTGCAAAAGTCGGCACGTGCGTCAAGTAAAACGATAATGATACAAGTACAGTGGCTATAGGGGAGTTTATAATCAACTGAATAACTAATTCAAGCCATTACACTTTACTCCGGGCTGTGGGCCTTTTGGGGCACCCTTGGTTCTATTGTTCTAACGTAAAAGGCTGGGGTCATTTGGAGTGTTTTTGTAAAAGTAATGCGCTAAATAATTCCACAACTGCTTTACATTGCCGTGTGCTGTCACACCATGCTGAGTAATCGTATACTGGCTTGGCTTGGCAAAAGGAAGCCCTTGTAGGTTAAGGACCAATATCAATTTCGCCATGTTGTAAAGGTTAACGAAAGTGGATATGAACACAGATTACATTACACCAATTTATAAAATATACATACATATCTTCACGCCAGGTCTCTTACGAGGTAGAAAGAGGGCACTGTGGGTAAAATATCTCTGTCCTTATAGACAGACTTGCCTCGCCTCCTTCATAAAATATGCACGTTTAATACATTTTTGAAAATAACTAGCAATGTAATCGTTATAAAATAATATATGGCTATCAAGTATAGAGGCCATGTTAGCAGAGTTGAGGATATTTTCAACATTAATATAATCAATAATTAATATCTGTGTTTACTTACGTTTTTTTTATATATCTGTTATGCAATAAACATAAAAATCATTTAATATTTTCCGTTCTATTTGTGTCCGTATTTTGTACATAATAAAGTGAACACGCTCTTGAAAATAACTCTCTAAGTACATCTTGCATAACTGTAAAGGGGATGGTGTGAGTACGAAAAACATAAAACTGTATGTAATTGGGTCAAAGCGGTGAAGGACGTGGGCTCAGAGGGATGAGGAGGAGGGCGTGACTGTTATTCCACAGTGCGTACGAATGGATGTATTTTAGCCCGCGATACTATAACACCACATTCCGTCGAAAACTTTATGTAAAATGACACACGATCACGACCCCTTTGGCAAAAGAAACTTGGCTGCGTTCCGCCTCCTCATCCACTTGATTTATATTTTTAATAACAATAGACGAACATGGGTTCCTGAGCGTTGCTGCCCCAAAACGTTACGTCTACTGAAATAGTGGGTTGATATTATGTAAACACATATTAAGCTCGCGTCCCTCCGAGACGGCATACTGAACTACAAATTTCGTCAAACGATAAAATGTTATATCTAAGCTTAATAGTGTAGGGGATCCGATGGATAGTAATAAAATTTGATTACAGTTGATCATAAATCTTTTTTTTTTTCATTATCTGGCGTGGCGTCGCATGGTCCGTCAGTGGCGCGGGCGACAGCGCCCAAATCCCCATGTTTTGACACACATACCCGTCGTATTTATGACACACAGCTCGCTTCTACTGATGTGACATGAGATTTATGAAGTCACCATGTGTGGCTGGGAAATTGGATTGCTTTGACGCAATAGGTATTTATGTATTACTTTTTGATATAGGGTATTTTATACACATGTATTATCTGTATTATAGTTTTCTAAATTGTTAATCAATTATTGCAAATAACAGTTTTTTTTGGAATAATAGATTTTTACTTACGTAAATTGAATTAATGTGAACAGATACAAAAATGATATAAAAAAAACAAATATTCATATAAAATATCTGAAACATACAGAATCATAAATGATGATTAATGCAAATTCTTTCCGAATGTCAATAGGATCTTTGTCAATTAACTGAATTGTTTCTAACTAAGCATTTCCTTCATGCCCCTCATTAACATTTGAGTTCTTTCCACTCGTTTTTTAATTAAGACCACTTACGTCAGTCTGCACTAAACGTTACGATGACTAAGAACGTCTTGCGAACAATGCAAATCGATATAGAACATTTAGAATAGACTGAACTCTATAAATCATTTGAATTTATTCATATTCCATTCGTTGCGTACTGTAAATAATATTATACATATGTATATAAGTATTTTTATATTTTGGGGTACGCATTAGCAGTCCGTTGGGTTATAAACGAATGCAATATAAAAACATCTAACTCGATGTGACATCTGGACCTCGTTTCTTTAGGGAGATCCATTAGATTTACAATCTGCCGACTCATTCGCTTTTAGGGGCGCCCTCCTTCAACCATCCATACACATACTACATATGTATTCACCGAGTAGCTGTTTTGTAATAACTTTTTGTATTTATTTTTTGCAATAGGTTTTCGAAGAATAGTGAATGAGGATGTTTGGGGCATTTGAAATATGTTCGAAGGTTCAAAAAAAATTAGTAGTATTTAACAGTAAACGAAACAGTCGATTCTCATGAGAAATTATTCAGAATGTTATTTTATTTACTGAAAAATATAGTTACTTTATTTTAAAAATCTACGGAAAGGCCTAGCCCGCCTGCGTTTTTCATCATCAGCTTATTGTTGTCCATTGCTGGATGTAGGCCTTCCCTGAGGTGTTAGGCCCATAATCCGTTTTCCATGGCTATTATTTAATTATCTTGTTATGTATTCTATTATGAATACATACGAGGATATTTATTATTTAACCTGTTACGTACCCATGTCTTATCTTAACTACCATCTCTAATCTACAATACAACTCGCATCCTGTCTACGAGGACAATTGACTCTAATGATTGTTTGACATGGCGATCATTTATTTTCATACAAGTGAAAATATTTGGTGTCGCCGAGTCAGATAAGCCTAAGTAAAGTGATTAAATATCCATGTCTTACTTCCGGACCGTAGCGGATGTCGGGGACTGGACGAGTCGGAACACAGAAAGCATTTTAAGGGGCACTCAATAATATGGTCGCGTCTATTGTATTTATTTCGAGCGCGACCTATTATCGATCTTCCGTCGCGATGCAAATGGACGCAATTTAAATTTGGAACGCCCTAACTCCTTTTTTCTTTGTTCACAAGCAATAGTTGTTTTTCATTGTTAATTTGTGTACACTAATGAATAATATTAGTAATACCTTACCTAATATAATTATTTTTGAACATCTTTTCGAATATTCAATAATGAAAAGTCACATAAGCAAATTTCATTGCGCTTCTATAGAGCGGATTAATGGAGTTTTGATGGTTAACACGAATATCACTAGTTTTCTCATCGGCCTAAAGTTTAACTAACGAGACAGGTAGCTTTCTAAGGTTTCCAAAGCACGACATAATTTGTTAATCATTAACAGAAAAGATCTTATACTATCTTACGTAATTGAAGATAACATAACGCCTGTATCTCTCCAAAATGGTAGACAGAGTGCAATATAGGGACTCCCATGATTCACCAGCTATGTTATGTTAAACCCTGTGGAATAGGCGGTGAGACTATATCAGTTTTAATTAAACAATAACATTTTCATTTCTAAATCTAATACAACTGTTATTAAATTCGTGCATGGATAAAATCTTGAATAATCAAGTGGAGTTTTAATACAGATACTATTTTAACATAATCGGAGAATATACGTAGGTGACAAAGTTGCGTGGTGGGCGTGAACTGAGGTTAGCGCAGAGAACGCTTGCGGTGGCTCACGAAGCCACACAGTGTACGAATGACTGGCTGGCAACCCGATACAAATCACGAACGTAACACGAAACACGATTAGGATACTTTAATCAGCCAGTTATATTAAAAACCAAACATGGTAATAATAATTATACTACTAAAAGAAGTATCATTGTACACAATGCGATCAAGTAAAAAAGTCTAATCAATTTATTAATCAATCAGTAATTAAACCAATTAATGTAAGAATAAATAGACAATAGGAAACTGTTGTAACTGTTGTGAAAATTGTAAATCCAGACTCGCTGTCTGGAAAAAGATCAATATAGTGCTATTCGCAAAGTCGATAATGTTTACAGTATTGTAACACTTCATTGCTGCAATATTTTTGAAGTAAGATAAGATACAAAGTTCCAATTCGAATTCCAAAAGACACTCCAATTTGAATCTTCCCTTTGATATTTGCCCTTTACAAATATTACTTACCCTTGATATATGCTGCAGGTACCTATATGTATTATGCTATATATCATAAATTATGTCAAAATTGTAAGATGGTACTCTTCGAGGCAAAGGTGAATAGGTTTTTTTTGGATATGCGTGGTTCACCTCAGAATCTATCAGTGTTTTCATCAGCCGGGATTGCGGCCAAAGGGCAGGGCTACCTATAACAAAAATGGCTAATCAAAATGAAATTAGTTAATAAAAAAACATTTATACCTATATTTCATTATATTATTAAAAGCAGCATATTTGTCGTATTTCGTTTAAGTACCTATACATTTTGGTACGAGATACATATATTTAGTAGAATAGATATAAAGTTGAAGTGTAATAGATATCTGGAATCGAAGCCAAGTTGCCAAATATTTGTAACTTTAAGTTGGATGAACGTCTAAGCAAATACTACCCTACTCCAGTGTCGCCGGGATAGATTAAATCGTCTGCTTGACACAAAGCCTCGCAGCCACGTGAAAGGGCATCTGGGTCTTAAGTTAGGGAGGGTATCCACCCTTCACTATTTGTGTAGCTATTGATCTGTCGACTCATAGCGAATTCGTTTTATATATGTGTTTGTTTTGAGCACAGTCTTATATGGAGCGCTTTGAAACACTCGGTTGTTGCAATGAGGGGATTACAAAGTGCGATATCTCCTTTGGTACCGCTTTGTCGGTAATTGTAGCGCATAACTGACGGTCATCAATTAAACAACGCATAAATTGACACGAAGTAGAACTGCTGATAACGTTATTGATGTAATTGTTCTCAATGAATGGGACGCGTTCATTCTGATGTTTGCGATGACGTCACTCAATGTAACAAATAAATGGGGCGTTTATCAATTTTATTTCTGTTCGACTCTTAGCGATGGAACAATAACATCTTACATACCTCTTATATGTCCGTAGATTGTTATATTTCTTTAGTACGAATTCTACGCAAACAACTCAATATAGTGCATCACCTTTAGTGCGTTAGAGTGATTATGAGTACATACTTATTAGAAAACTGAGTACTTATTATGTAGACTTATCAATTAATAAATAATAACAATATACCAATAACATGTCGGTTATTACATTACATATAAATTGTACAATATGAATTTTATTATGCCAGTCCAACAAATATCCAACATACTCGTACGTAGGTACAATACGTATCTTGTCGTAATTTTTAAAATAAAATACATAGAATATTACGTTCAATAATGTAAATGGACATCAATAATTTATTCTTCAACGTCGGTTGGGACGAACGTTTTTTTTCAATGCTCGCCTACCCTTTCGTAATTATATTTTAATTCTTTTATCCTTACGGTAACTGTTGTCGCCTGATTTTATTTCTTCTCGTCCTTCGGCTGGGCTTTGAGGAGTTTTAATTAACAAAAACGGTTAATACAAATTTTAAAGAGCTTTTGAAACTCATTCAACTGAGTGCGGTCTGCAGTTACTGGCTTTAAATTTATCTTATTGTTTGAAACTGTATGTAATAAACCTAAACAACCTTTTTAAAGAAAAAAGAGGTGTTTTGTACATTTCTTGACTAATTAGCTAAATTTGTTAGATAAAGAACGTAACGTACTTCTTGAATTTCACTTGATAATACTGGAAAATATATTCTTCATACGACACATTTTTTTATATAAAACTCTCAATAGTATCGTAATTAATATAAACTTCTCGCTTTGTATAAATGTTTAGTTCATTTTAGTTAAGCACTTTAATTTTCCACGCTCTGAGACTAGAAACTTCAACTATTTCGCTCCTATATAAGTTGGGAACAGCTTAACTAAGTGGCCCCGATTCAGTCCATCGGATGTATGATGGCTTCCGGATCGTGTTGAATAAGCAAGTTTGTATTGCTAATACGCAAACGTAGCAAGTTTCCTGACGCCAATACTGTGCCACACTGAAACCATCAGCTTGCTTTAACAATTTGCCAGATATAACTAACTACGCTAGACTGCGGCAAAATATTCTTGTTCTTAGAGGAGTCGTATAATTAATACAATATTATGAAACGTTTTAAAAATATGCCAATCACGAACGATCTGAAAAATTAAGTTCGCTGCTTAACTGGATGTCCTGAAACTCACTCTGAATTCAGTGGTGTAATCTGTACGATCCTTTGCTCCGTAACCAACATGCCCAAAAAAACGTAGTTGCATGATTATCACATAAATCAATTTTATTCATCTGCTGCACATAACCCTCTCCCAAGGTGTCAAAAACTTCGACTTCTCGCTGATCGCACATTAGCGTACCAAGAGTATCTTACAGTTTTAAAAGTTGTGGCGACAAAAAGGTTAGAAAGTATTGTGCAGGTTGAAAGACGTTTTGTAGTAAAAAATAGTGATGCAAAGCAGTAGACAGTAAACGTAACAGCCCCACTAATAACGCATAATTAAACAGCACTCGTAGCGCTAGACCGGAAAGCGTAAAGGGTGTACAGGGCTGCATACTGTGAAATAAGATGCATAAGTCTTTAGAACATGTCTGGCAACGTTTATGAAATGGCAACATACATGGTTGTCATCAGAGCGTTCCAAAAGAGGCACAATTTGACACCGCTCGCAATATGTTTTTTTATGTAAGGATAATGAGATTATTTCTATGAAAAAAAAATCGCTCTCAATAAAATTTAGATTTAATCCGAGATTATTACAATACAAATAATACATTTGCGTCCAAAGATTTGTTGCTATTCGTCCCAAATAATCTTCATCTACTCGTAGTTACTATAAAATGAATTCCGAATGTAGTTGACTGATTAATGGCTGTATGACCAAACAAAATAATATCGGGCCGAGTGGGTCATCATGCTGGCGCGCATCCCACGCAATGTTCAATAACAGTACCATCAAACATTGTCGTATATTCTGGAGTTTCATTTAGTTTCACATAAAACAGGACCCCTGACAACTGATTTATGTCTACTTCTCATGTATACAAAAAAAAGGCATATTTTGTTTTTATAATTAAGCTCCAGCCGTGTACATTGCTTCTTTATACCTACAGTCGTTTGATTTAAAGCAGTATCTCCTGCATACAATTTCACATCGAGCCAAATTTGCATCCAACATCAGTGTCATACTTTGTTAATCTTGTAATTATCTAGGAAACCTTAGGCTGTACGAACGAATAATACACTAGACGAGAACTATTTAAAACAATTGCAAAGATGACTGTGCCTAGCCAGTACATTTATGAAAATATCATGTGTGCAAGGAAAAACTATTTAACTTTGGTAAAGAATAATAGTAGAGGCAATTATAATACTAGAAATAAGGATAAATTGTCCATACCGCGCTTTCGATTAAAC
>DWFO01006260.1:0-10016 GCA_018246595.1 Mimoniades nurscia nurscia
TTTTTTAAATATTTTAACAATATCCTCTGCGGCAATGGGTCGAAATTTAAAATTGTCTCTGCATTCGCTTACATGTTCTTTGAGCAATGATTCAGCGACATCAGGAGAGGAGCTAAGCGATTTCGTTGTTGAAACTGGTATGTCACCAAAATATTGTTTTTTAACATCATGTATGTGTGGAGGATAACGTGTTAAAAAATTGTATTGACGAGATCGTGAAGCGTATGCTTTGTAATAATAATTTTATTGCCCTCTATCTGTACGTCCGATCTGTCAACAATTAATGCAATACAAGCTGGTTGTTTCCCGGAAGTGTACAATATGAGACAGGGCGAGGTAAACGGATTTTGTACTACGATCGCATTTATATAAAACGTTTGTACATCAATCACTCAAGATAGTTATATTTAATTGAGGTATTTGTAATATAGCTTGTTGAAACATATCAAAACGCGCCTTGGTAGAATAGTTAAGAAAAATTGCCGAACGTTTGGTCATCCTTGGTCACCTACTACTTCTACTACCTGTACTATAAATGTTAAACCATTGCTTAACCGTAACTGGTGAAACGTGGGAGTGTATTACAATGCTCTGCCTACTCCTTCAGGTATTACAGGCGTGATGTTATGTTTACTTTTATGCATATTCCACGGTATATACAGTGTGCGCCATCCTTATTTGGTTAGTAAAACTTTTGAAAAACTGTCAATACACAGTAGATAACAGAAAACTTTTTGATGTATGAAGCTTACACTTTTACAATTTGGTTCGACTATTTCGCAAAAACGATATCGACCAAGTGGTCGCCTTTGTTGGTGATACATAACTGAGCTCTTTTTTTGCATTTTCCATCACGTGGGCCGGAGTCTCGGGCGTTGGCCTATTTGGCTCGGATGTTGTCTTTAAGTTCTGCTATGGTCTCTGAACTGTTGACATAAACTTTACTTTTCAAAAATGCCCACAAGAAGTCCGTTGGCGTCAAATCTGGAGATCTTGGTGGTCAGTCAATATCGCCTTTTTTCGACACCACACGTCCCGGGAACTTTCGCTGCAACAAGTTCATTGTTGAGAACGCAGTGTAGCATGTCGCGCCGTCTTGTTGGAACCAGAAGTTATCTAGCCCGTTCAAACCCATTTGGGCTAACAAAAAGTATACCAGCATACACCGATATCGGTCGCCATTGACTGTCTCAGCAGCTTTGAAGAAAAACGGCCCAGTGATGGTGTTGGAGCAAACACCAGCTCAAACAGTCACTTTCTGATCATGCAATGGTGTTCGTGATTTACGTGGGGATTATCGACGCCCCAAAAACGATAATTTTGTTTATTGACGGCTTCAGAGAGCGTAGAATGACCCTCGGCAGTCATCAGAAGTCGCTTCTAAAAATCCGGCTCAGTTTTAGCCATTTGAATAACGTTATTCGCGTAATTCAAGCTGCGAGGCTTATCCAATCCTAAAACATGTGCAGATCTTCTTTCAAAATCCTCAAAGTGGTTCCATTGATGTTTAGTTCTTGAGCTCTGTGGCGATACGAGACATTCGGATTTTCAGCAACACTTGTCCTCACAACTTAATGTTTTTGTTGTTGTTGTTTGTTGTTGTTGTTTGTTGTTGTTGTTTGTTGTTGTTGTTTGTTGTTGTTGTTTGTTGTTGTTAATGTTTTCGTTTGAACGACGTGGACGCGGATTAGTTTCTTGGCGGTTTGCTACAGAACCGTGCTCAAAGAAATTTAAAGTAAGATGACGAATTGTATCGCCTTTGGGCGCAGAACGACCACGATATCTCCGACTATACGCACGCTGAGTAAGAATAGTCGAACGATTATTTTCGATGAAAATTGCCACTATTTCGGCGTGTTCTTTAGGTGTATAACGACACATGACTGAAATTGTGCTGAAAAGCAGTGCCCAGAAAGCGTTAAAACACTCAAATAGGTTGAGACTTGTCGCAGATATTCAATTGTTTCACTGATCAGATGAGGATGGCGCACCTCATATAATATAAGTATACAGTGATTATTATAAAAATCATGATACATGGTGCAGTATTAGATTTGTGGACAGTCACATGGTTATCTCTAGCGGGGTAACAAAGGAAATGAATTTAGATCAGAACCGGCCAGGGACTAGGTTTCTAACGGCAATGTTGTTAGGGGCTTGTCTGCCTGACACATGCAACTAGCTAACCTTGGTGACTATGGTGTAGAATTATATACTATATGTTGTAGAGTAGCCAATGGATTTCAGTTCGAATTGGATTGGACATAGATTAAAGGGTAGCTTTTGTACATACAAAATGGGCTTAAAAGGTTGTAATAACACGTAAATACTATGGATCGATTATTGTGAACACTGTAGTGCCTTTGGACGCAGACGTTTGCAACAAGACATTCAATATATTGATTTCTGTATTTTCCCAACTTGATACATCCGCTGTAATATACATATTCATATAAAGTAATGCTACACAGTGCTACATCGCTTTAGACTGTAATTACAACTGGTTAATTACCAAACGTCTGTAGTAGAACATTTTCTATTGACCTTATCGGAGCACGTTTAATTGAGTAGGCAATATTCGCGTGGGAGTTTCTCAATACTTATAATATTCATAGTTGTTGGGCTATTAATGTTTTTATTGCCGCAATATATTTCCGATTTCTGTTTACCTCGATATCGTTCGGAATTTTATTTCTCGTATTTAGGCTGTTGTTGGATATTTTTATTATTATTGTTACTAAATAGGATTGAAAGATTTTTAATGATTTACGTAATTTGTTTCGCTTTTCATTTTATTTAAATTAAGTTCACTTTCTTTCGTGCTTTACTTCTTGTAACTCTATATTTACTTAAGAGGTACTTCTGTTAGACACATCGTTGCTTATAATTCCTTGCGTATGCCATCAGATTAGCTGTGGGATGTAATAATGTGTAAGCACCCTGAGCACTCTGCGAAATCGCGACCTTGCTGCTCGCCGGTAGACATCGTTTCTGTCTAATGTTCCAGTTCGGTTTTAGTTTCGAAAATGTTTTGAAACATTCTTGTTTTTCGGTTTTGCAAACGCACAGCTTGTCTTGCCTTATACGTGCGCCTTGACCTCAAGCTGTGAGCGATTCACAAATACGTGCGTGTAATGACGACATTGTCGGTGTTTTGTCGTTGACGTTTCATCATTTCATCATTATTGTGTGTGATAACTTTTATTACAACACTAAATTGTATTCTTTTATTTTCACTGTTATATCTCAGTTCCTTTACTTCTGCGAACCCCGACCCCTTGGCCAGCGAGGGGCGAAACACCTCAGGTGAAGCTTATGTCCAGCTGTGGACGTAAACAGACTTATCATAATGACATCATAATTACGAACATAAGGAATTTTATTTTAGGACATATTCACGCAACCATTTGGTCCCAAACTAGGCAAAGCCTATTTTATATTGCAGGTTAATATACTAAGTATAAATATACTTACATATAATTATATACTTAAATAAATAGATACAGTTTTCTTATACTGCGACGCAGAACAAACATTTGTTTTTATCATGCAAATATTTGTCCCGGGCGGGAATATCGAACCCACTACACCAGGCTCACTAGTAAGTTTTTCGTACCACTGAAGCAAGAGGCGAATGAAACTTCTATGGTTCATCACTGTTTATAATTACGTCATACCTAAAGAAAATTTAGTATAACGAAGTTACAACAATTGAAGCACGCTGTTGTTTAGAATAATTTATTTTATAATTACTGTATTGTTTATTTTAAATTGTTTCTGCATAATATTTACTTTATTAAAATATTAATGCGGAAGAGAAGATGTGTAGGCAATTTCGGTGTTGTGATTGATGAGAAAAACGTGATTTTGTGATAAATGTAGTGTACATTTGGGTCCTGCGAGTGTTTGTTTATGAACTATTTCGAGAAATAACGTAATTTATGTTACTCGTATTGTCTCAATTGGAATTTAAGAGTTAAATACATTTTCAAATATACTTGAGTTCAATTTACTTAATGAAGTAATACAGCTTGGATCAATTAACCCTTAAATGCTATAGGTGAGCTACAGCTATAGTGTACTTGTATATTAGGCACTAAATTCCTACAGCAATATAGTCCGAAATAGCCAATATTATTATGAATATTACGCTAACTAATATTGAATTTTCTTGTTTCAGTTACTATGGTCTTTTTGCGGTTGCCTGCTTGTATCAGTTTTAGTGGTGTTCTTCTATTACTATAAACGATGGAGAACCAAAGGTAATCATAGTAAATTTTTTCTTGTCACATTTTTGTTATTACATGTGAATGATACAAGCTTACCAGTATAGCCTAATCAATTGGTTATGCAAATTGTACGGTTACATTCGGTCCAAGATATTAAATACATTATAATTAATTTGAATAGAATACACGTAATAATAGATTTTCACACTTGCGTAAACAGCGCGGGGTCATAATAAAATGTGTTTGTATATTTAGCATAAATATACAGTGAATTATTTTGTTTTAGTGCAGTTAAAAAAACAATGTGTACCAAATTTATGTGTGGACCAAAAATGTTTAATTAACCGTTGTTAAGTCGTAAAGTAGCAGAACATTTTTTTTTGTGTAACAGGTTATCAGAAACAATAATTTTTGCCAAGTTTTAACTCGTGACGGGCATCCATGCAATTAGCCTTTTTATTGTTAGTCTGGCGTATATTCTATATTTGAATATTGTTCTTTGTTTCACTTTTCGACTACAAGGTTTCGCGATAAGAGAAGAAATTTCGGTACGTTATCAAAATAAGTCGTGACGTCGGCGGAGTAGGTGAAACGTGTACAACGGAGACAGCGACCAAGGTCGTTTTTAACGTGCCGATGAATATCAAGGAGAAACGTGAAACACACCAGACGACTTAGCACTGTTTTAGTAAATTTAGATAAACTGTAGGTACCCCTTGAACAAAAAGTAACATCACGCCTGTAATCCCCGAAGAAGTAGGTAGAGGAATGTAGAACACTCCCACGTTTCACCAGTTACTTTTACGTCCCACTATGCAGTAGGTGGAAAGCCTATTGTCATACACCGGCCACATATCCAGACTCCGAGCCACTACTAGAAAATATACCTAAATTAGAAAAATTAAGTAGTGCCCGACCCGGGAATTGAACCCAGGACCTTCCGATCGGTTGCAGGTGCGACTGCCGAACGGGAGGCCCTGAGTTCGATTCCCGGGTCGGGCACTACGAAAAATTTTCTAATTTAGGTATATTTTCTGGCTACTAGCCTACTACTTCCTTCTGTTACTAGCCAGAAAATATACCTATAATACTCCGAGCCACTATAGCTATATTTTCTGGCTGTAGGCCGAGGCTGAGGTAGGCCTCTTCGCGGATTACAGGCGTGATGTTACGTACGTATATTTTTATATGACAAGTGTTTTACTGCAAAGCATTTCTTTCTGCTACTTACATACAGTGCTTATATTTTTCACTTTTGATTCTAAGGGTGTAGTTTGTAGGCTCAAGGGAGAACCGTAAGATGGTGCAATTTAGTTTCAAGTGCGTATCGCAACTTCGCATCATGTCAGGGACGATTTTATGTGTATTTAGTGTAGCGTATGAGGTGTAGCGCATTGCATTAAGCAATTGCATGATCTTGGTCACATCAGCAGCGAAAATAGGATTTTCTCATATAAACCAATAATCCTCATCAACAGCTTTCCATTTTTCCCAGAATTATCAGGAGGAGTAGGCACAGCGGCGACCGGAGAGTCGCCAAAGAGGTTCCGCAAACGAGACAAGATGCTGTTCTACGGGCGGCGGATGCTGCGCAAAGTGAAGTCAATCTCGAACTCCGGCCAGGGGCGGAAGCGGCGCGCCGTCATGAGATTTGCCAGAAAACTTCTGCAGCTAAAGAAAGAGTCAGCCCCGGAGCAACTGAAAGTGAGTTGTGGCCTATTTTTTGCCTGATTCGCTGTTAACGTTACTCCGCAGCATTTCTTTCTTGTTCTACCTCAAGCCCAATTTGCGCCCTAATACTTTTTAATATTGGAAAGAATTTTGCGACGCACTAAAAAGGGGGCATTTAGGGATCAATGGTAAATTATAGTTGTTAATTTTTTTTTAATAACGTTATCATTAAGTTCTGTACAACGTATTAGTCAGAATCTAATCTTAGGTACATTATACACCTCTTAAGTTCCTGCAACGCTCTATACGTTTCAGTACTGCAGGCAGCCTTTTTTCATGTTTTGCAAATTTAGCCCTAATCAAAAACCCTTGATTCCACGCTTTAGACGTGCTGTAACGCCTGTAACACTATTTAGAAATAGTTTAATTAGAATACGATTGATTATTCACACAGGTTCTAGAACCGCCAGCCGAGTATTTAGAAGAAGATTTAACGAACGACGACCGAGTACCCCCAGACGCATTGTATATGCTGCACAGCATCAGGGTGTTCGGCCACTTCGAGAAGCCTGTGTTCCTGATGCTGTGCAAGCATACGGAGATCCTCAACCTGCCCGCCGGCGCGTTCCTGTTCAAAGTTGGTGAGTTAAATGTCGGGTATGAGTAATGAATTGGTTGAATATTCCTGAAGTTGAAGGCTCAGGAATGTTTCCATGTTTGTAATAATATTATGGATAAACTGTATTAAATAAATATCAAACTGGTATGTCAGTTTGCGGGTGTCTTTTTTTTTACGTGAAACTACCAGATGTTTCGGTTGTTTCCTTTTAGAGAATAATTTTGATTACTACGTGACTAAACGCGTAGGTGCGTTCAGATTGGAACACATAATTGCCATATAGATATACCTAGGTGCGGCTACAATACTTCCGCATACTTGTACAGTACGGTTTCTTAGCAGAAAAAGGCTAATTAAATGGAATGTCGTCGCCCTGATTAATCGTATGTATTTAACGTAACATCACGCCAGTTAGATAAGCAGAGGAGTGTAGTACACTCAAAAGTTCCTCTATTTCTGTTTACGTCTCTCTACGGAATAGTTGGTGAGTCTATTACTATACACCGGACACATATCCAGACTCCGAGTCACTAATTGGAAATCTATGTTAGAAAAATCCAATAGGACCCGACCCGGCATTTGAACCTAGGAATTTTCGATCGGCAGTGGCGCTTGCAACCAACGCGACAAACGAGGCCGGCAGCCGTATTTATTTATCACTAGTATAACTATATATTTATACCAAATATAGATTCTTGAGTTGTTCCTGTGAACAAAGTAGGTATGGGAGGTACCTGAATAAATTTACATTTCTTGCCAACTGAACGAAGTCGAACGAAGACGAACTTGACTTGAAGCGTAACGTCAGTGTTTCTAAGAAAGCTTTACAAATATGGTTAGTTTACTATAGAATCCAGCGCGCATAATATGCATGTTATTGCTGCGCGGAAAATAAGTTAATTACATCGTACCCTATGTATGATTACTGGCGTGATTGTGGGTGGTAAATGACACAACAAAGATCTCGTGTGCATATTATCGCTATGACTATAATGTACATACGTATATGATTGTATGTAATGCCATAAATGTTATGTTGTTATGACAGTTGTATAAAATAACACGCGATGAAATCTTTTAAGTTGTAAACAATATTACGAATATTGAAAGTAATCATTGTAAGTAATTCACAGTTAGTTGAGAAACTAAGTTTATTTCTCTTTTATGATTACCTTTACATTTTATTTCAGGAGACACTTCCCAATTTCTTGATGCGTTTTGCGTTCAGGTAGCCGAGAATATTCTCTGTCTTGTGAGTTCGTGGTAAAGATTTAATTTTGAAGATTTACTTTTTCATTTACGGAACCCAGTATAATCCGTTCGTTTATCCTTTAAATATGTCGGGTGGCTTCAATATGTGGAAAAACAATACGCAGTTATAATTATCACAATACAATTAATTTCGACTCTAGCATTAAAATACATTTGGTTCCTCGTTTATGTCACATCTCGTTTCTGCTCGGCAGGCGACACAGACGAGAACGTGTACGTAGTGCAGAACGGGCGCGTGAACGTGTACATAACGAACCAGGAGGGCAGCAGTCTGTCCTTGAAGGTGGTGCGCGCCGGCGAGAGCGTCACGTCCCTGCTGAGTTTCACCGACGTTTTGACTGTAAGAATTATATCATTTTAACTGGCAGAATTCTATATGTTTTACACTATGATCAAAGTAAGTCTTCGTGTTTTTTTTTAAAATATAATATCAATTTTTATTATTGTTCGGTGTTAAATCACTGATTACTTGGTTTAATTACTACTGATTAATTTTATCATCTACAGCACAAAATCTTTGAAAAATAAATCATTGAATACACAATTAATTCTCTTTATACAAACAGGGTCACTCGCAACCTTACAAAACGGTGAACGCCAAAGCCTTGGAAGATTCGCAAGTGATAAAACTGCCCATGCGCGCGTTTCAAGAGGTCTTCAAGGAGTATCCTGATATATTTGTTCGAGTAATACAGGTATGTTGCTTCTTAGATGTATGTATGCACACAAATATTAAAATATCGAAAAAACCTAACTAAGGTAAGAGCAAAAAGTTGGTTGCCTTCATTGATTTGGTTGTCTGATGATCTGAGATAGTAGAAATGTATGTCGTGTATGTTCGTGTCACAATTGATAAGAAAGGTTTGGTCGGTGTCACATCCCACGAGTGAGGTTCATGAGTAGTTAAGGTTTATTCCTGTCATCTCAATACATTTGTTTTGAATTTGTTTTAATACCAATTTATATTATTAATGATTTAAGGACTTTGGTACATTGAATTTTCAGATTATCATGGTTCGTCTTCAAAGGGTTACGTTCACAGCTCTGCATCAGTATTTGGGCCTGAGCGCCGAGTTGGTGAATCCCGTGAGTATCAAAGTTATTTGAGATGTTTTACTAAATCCAATTGATACAAATAAAAAAACGACAAAGTGCCTTTGAGATCCAAATAAACGACTTATCATTAAGCAATGAATATATAAATGTCCAAAATCTGTCTCTGTCGCCCCTATAGGAAATTGGGGTTGGCAGAAACAGATTATGTATTTATTTATTTAGATAAATACTTTACCTTAATAATCTTCAAATTAGTTCGAAGTGTTTAAAATGTAATCGAATAATATTCAAAAATTTGGCTGAATTCTGTTTTTTTGTTTGTACCAGGGCAAAGAGAAACGCAGGCCGGCGACAGTGGCGTCCTCCCCCGGCAAAACCAGTAAAATGGCGTCGGTCGACAGCAACCCCAACATGCACTCTCCGCACCACCATGAGAAAGTAGTCCCAGAACATTTGGTAAGATGATGTGATATTATTAAAAAAATCAATTTTATTGTCTTGTTGCATTATATAATGTATGCTATTGTGTTAAATTTGATGAAGTTTTCCCCAAAATGCTAATAGTTTATTTTTTTTGGTTATAAGTAACAGTTGCATACAATGTTTTTTTTAATGACATGTATATCCATCTTCCCCTTTTTGTTTTGTACATGTTACATTTCATACACAATATTTGTTGTTGGAATTGTCATTATAAATTTCTCAACTTTCGATCCTAGTATCAATAAACCTGGATTCATTGTATATATTATATACTCTACAAATAATTCAGTAATATCATATTTGCTGTATTTATTAAAATTGTCTGTATTAAAAATTGAAGTATCACTATTTATTAGAAATAAGAGGGGAAGTGGGTTCATGATATATTGCTCGAAAGGGAAATGAAGGGAACTGAGGACATGTGGCGTTTTTGCCGGAATTGCTTTTATAATTAACCCTTTAATAACACTAAAAGGGACCGTTTTGTGAACATTTCCCTATAAAACTGGCAGTAAGGACAACCGTTCTAATTAATACTTTTTGTTATGACTTGGAAATGCAGTTTGAGATGCAATATGTATTTTTAATACGTTGTGGTGGTGTGTGTACTAACTGAATGTTGCCGTCGGCCGTCGCGCGCGCGCACAGGCGGGCGGCCCGGCGCCGTCGCCGCCCGCGCCGCCGCC
>DWFO01006261.1:0-10016 GCA_018246595.1 Mimoniades nurscia nurscia
GGAAGGACCTCGTACAGGTCCGAAACTAGTCGGGCCATCCCGAAAAACATACGTGAGTTTAGCCGTTTAATTGTCAGGAACGTATCATGCTACAGGGCGCGTCGAAAGCCGTGAAAAACATCAACGTTTTGGAAGTTTGACAAATCGTGGAGTATGCGATTCATCTACGACGCTGTTTGACCCAGATGCAGACGGGACTCATTTATTTAATTGAAAACACAATACCGGCGAGTCGATTCACGGAACACGTCCAATTAATATCCGTCGATTAGCGTCCTCTGCCGGCTGTCATCGGAACAATCGATTGATTACCCTGCCACGCACCATGCAAATCATAATCGACCTTAACAGGAAACACATAGGGTACGAAATCGTTTCATTTTGATTGTTTGTATATGAACAATCAGTCCAATGATTACACAAAGCGACGTATCATAATATGTATAAAATCAACTTTATTTTTAGGTTCATAGTGTTCAATTTTCATGCCCAGCCCGGAATACGTATTATATCTCAACAGACTTCTGTCTGTTGAATAGATTTAGCTGAATTTGTCGTGTCGTTGCGTATTTGTTGTTAATGTGTGAATTGTATGATCGAAGCTGATTTATACATGATCGCGATAACAATAAATGTTACAGTAACTTACATCGCATGTTTCCACTGCCTTTGAATATTGAATACAATATAATGTAACATGTCTGTAGATACAACATAAGTACCTATTATGAAGGAACACATATTTTGTTCCATTTTAATTTGTCAATCTCAAGTACGCTATTTGAAGATAATTAATTTACGTCGAATTGTATTAACTATATTGTAATCCGGTTATTTATGAGGTAATTTATGATTAAATATTTTGATAAAACCATCACCTTTTATATTACTTACTCGTAATGAGCTGACTCACAAGCAACGCGCATGTGATACCCACCTATGTGTACATACATCTCAGTCAAACTAAGTAGTGATAATTAATTAAAACTTCACGTTTGTACCATCTCCGCGCCCCCCGCCCCCGGGCGGGCGCGGGGGTGGGGGGACTCAATTATGCTCGGAGCACGTGTAGGCATGTTAACATACGTGTGTAGATGATGTCTTCGTGGTTTGCCGTATGTTTGCCGAATATTAAATTTGTGGGTGTATGTTTTATTAAATCTTTACCCAATATCTCCTAATATACTTTATTTATAAATGGTAGTAGGTTTATATCATTAGGATACTTGCGATCGGCGTACTCATATGTAAGCGCATGTTCAAAACAGTGTAGCTTATATTTTTTTGTATGTAACAGACATTTAAGAGTAGGTATTGTAGCGTTCTTGGGGGCGTTATCACTGAATGTTTCCTTTCGAACCGCTGATATTCGGGGCGAGTCATTCTAGTTCCCAGGTTGGATTGCCAACATTTTCAAGGTAGGTATTTAAGTTCAAATTAAATACTAATAATCACATTCAGAGTCCTTTCTATCTACCCGCTCGGAACGCTGACTCACGGCCGAGCCGCGCCGAGCTCAGCTGATGCAAACCGTCCACGGCTCATGGACTTACCGCATAATCACTAATTCGATTACCATTAGCGACAGCTAAGCATCATACAATGTGCAGAGCGCAGTTTGCACCCTCTACAAAGAAGGCGTGGGCGTGGCGAACGAGGCTCGGCTTATTAAACTGCAGCTTTATTATAATCTGCCATATTGGCCAACTGTGGTCACCATTACCATGACAATACCGCCGCGCCGCGTGCCGGCCGACACATGGAAAAGATGGATAGATCGAGTTCAGACGTGTGGTCGGGGACGACGCGCCGCGCAACGTTTGTACAAGTAATTGTGCATGTTGCAGTAAAGGTATAACAAATGCTCTTATATTCAGCTGCTTCTTTGCTACTTACTATTTGAAATGTGTAGTTCGCCAGAGGCCTGCGCCCGGCCTGTGCCGATGCCGTCATATCGTAATGATGACGGTGACTGCTCTCTAAGTAGAGCGGACGGAGACGAGACTAAGCAACTGGTAGAGTCACATGCACCGTACCGTTACACAGCGAATGTGTATAACTTCTGTTGTTTCTCTTGGAGCGTGACCCTGGATCGCCTTAATCTATGTATATAGATTCCGCAGCCTATTCCATTTTTGATACGATGAACAGCAGACCAAGCTGTGGTTCTCCGCCGCGATTTAGTGGTCGCCATTTTCCTTTTCTAGTTTCAGACGAACGTTTCAAATTGACCAATCCTATGCGAATCCAATTAACACACGCTACACAAAAAAAAAACAAGAAACAAACAAAAAAACGATCGAAAACAAAGACAGGCACAAATCCTTAAGTCCTCAAAAGATTCCTCTCAAAACAATAAACGAGGAATCCGAGATAAAACCCCCAATAATAAGGCATGTGATTGATACAACAATGAAATCCCCGGCCGACAGCGGCATTTGCATCTTTATGGGCGCCGCCTTACCGCCCGCCCGCCCTCGGGAACGCGGCCACTCGCTCTGAGTGATGACGTGGCAATGTTTCTTTTCCTATTTATGTATTCTAAATTTGTATCTACCGTCCCATCTACTGGGAGATTTCTTTATCCAATTCTTCTACTCGTTTTAGAAATTACGTTACTGCAAGTGTATCATAGGCCCAAATTCTATATGATATATCTTTTAGGATTTAGTAGACATGAGTTTATTTTCCTGTATAACGTAGCATTTATCTGCAAATTAGCAAGGTTTTAAGAAATAAGTTGGCAAAGTATTAGTACATCATTATTAGCTTGTCGCAGCCCACTGTTGGATAGATCCCTCCGCTAGGTATTTTCGATCATGTACCTAACTATATTACCAAACATCATCAAAGACATACCTTCGATCGATTACCAGACAAACGTTCATGAGTGTCTGAGCTGGTAATTCCTCGGAAGCTTCGGGATCAGGTCAATCAGTCCACACGAGCGCGGGCGCGCGGCGGCTCCGTCATGTGGGAACGATACAGTTTTTAATTAACTTTTGTCGTCTGATGAGTGACACTTCCTGTAACCGAACACATTGTGCGCTCACCAATTTACCTGATTACAATTCAGGATGTCTTGTTATTGTATCACAATAATAGCGCTGTAAAGATATGCTTCAAGTTTACATTTCTGTAGCTGGTAGGTCTTAAAAGTATGCTTCAGCTGCCTGTTTCTAAGAGAAATATTTAAAATACAGTCACATAGAAAATTAAAATGAATACGTATTATTCACTGCCTCGTTGGTCGTGTTAGTTGCAAGTGCGACTGCCGAACGGGAGGACCTGGGTTCGATTCCCGATTTGGGCACTATTAAATTTTCTAATTTAGATTTTCTAGTAGTGTCTGGATATGTGCCCGTTATATGGCAATAGGCTCACCACTTATTCCATAGTGGGACGTAAACGTAACTGGTGAAACGTGGGAGTGTTCTACATTCCACTACTTACCCCTTCGGGGATGACAGGCGTGATGTTACGTTACGTATTATTTTGTTTTCTGATAATGTTCGCCTCATATTTTTATAAAAAAGAACTACATTGGCGAGTGGTAACTACATAAATTGTCTAAGTATATTTTATTATTATTTCAGGTTATATTATTTCTGATATAAACATTAAAAAATAATAACATCAATATAGAAAATTGCAGACATTTTCCATATTTACACATCCTCGTATTTGCGAGTAAAGGTGATTCCAATAGAAACTGTAATAAACCAAAATTCTATATACATATATGAACATCTTCCAATTTTTTTTTATTCATAATATTTGAAAAACCTAAAACAAAAATAGGCCATCGTAAAATATTTTCCTTAAGCAAACATTTATCTACAGTTAAAAAGGTTTTCCAGGCAACTCTATGAAAGTGTCCGTGAAAGCGCGGGTCGGCTGGCGACCCCACAGCGGCCTCGGCGGCTATTGTCCAATCGATGCATGATCGACTTAACGCGTCGATTTGAACCGATTATCAAATGTACCGTCAAATTAGGTACGTACGAGCTGCCGGGCGCGGCGCGACGCGGCCGTGCACTCATAGAATTAGAATCATCTTTATTTTAATAATTATTCAAATATGCAACGTAACTGATTTCGACAGCTTTAAAGACGACGAAAGGTTTTTAATGCAGTGAGTGATAAAGAAGGATATTTTATATCGGAAGGAAGTCGCCTCTTATGAGAGGCAGGAGATACCGTAGCTCGTATTTTGATCCCGAGCTACAGAGAAAACAAAAGTACGTACGAAAAAATTACCGCATTACCTACTTGTCAATGTATTAGTGTTGAAGTGGCCGGAAGCTCATCAATCCTGGCCGAGGTCTTCTTGTGAAAGACGTAACTACCGCCCTAACTATACCTATACATATATTATGTTGCTTAAGGTACCCTTGACCATGCCTAAACCAACACTCAGGAAAAAATACTTTTACACATAGTTGCCAAACCGCACTTGGTAAGTATGTCAGACTATTGCCTTTACCCTTTTACTGAGAGGGGAACTGTGTTTTATAGTAGAAAGGTAGTTGATTATGACTCATCATTTTGATGTATTGTAATGAAATTAATTGTCTCTGAAAATTTCTCAGTTATCAATATTGATGTATGTTCAAACCAACCAAACATTACATGTAACGAGGATAAGAACTTAGTCCCCTTAAAACGTTGCAGCTAGGACAAATGAAACTTTCATAATAATTAAAAAGATGTAAAAGGGAACTCCCAACGTACGTATTATATCGCTAGGCGTTAACGAAAAGAGCTTTCACTTCTAAGTGCGAAACGTCGCTGCGTCATTACGACGTGTTTATGACGCCGCCTCACGCTTGTTACCCGAGATTACCTTCAGCCTTTTACCTCTCCAGTGAAACAATACCGGCTGACAGAAACAACGGCACTCCAGTTTTACGCGCGCAAACAATTATTTATTGCACCGAAAACAACCGAACACCCTATACACGTCGTCCGAAACTCAAGAAATTTAAGCTCTAACTCGAGCGTGTAAGGTGCAGATTACAAGAGCGCGTTGCGATCTCCGACCGAGCAAGATTAATAGGGCATAAAACGTAAGATAATACAATATACAAGAAGACACGTTGTTAACCGTTCCATTTGACGGGTGTGCGGAGCGCCTCTTGCCATCTCGCTCGCGCCTCGAGCGCTCCGGTGATAGCTCCCGCTCGCTCTGTTTCAATTATCTGCCTAATCCCTCAATTACGTCGACAGATGTCGCCCGCGTCTTCGAGCTTATGTGCCAGTTTAAAGTACCGTCCGCAAAAGCAATTACCGTTGATCGATGAGATATTCCAGATGATATATTTAAGACGCTTTAATATTATCCATTTCTTTAAAACATCACCCTCGATATTTGCTAATTTTTATAGCAATGTACTGAAGATCGAAGTTAACTTACAGATTAGGATTCGTTTCCAATAAGTCCTCGCTTCACTGGTCAGCACCAGCGACCCGACATAACGACAGTTCAACGCCGAACAATGCGCACACTGTCCTATTAGCATTAATGACGAAGATGGCGGCAGCAAACAAGGCTATTTAATTTCCTGGTTATTTATAATCGCGTAGACAACTAGGCAATATATCTGCAGTAATTGAGGTGTGTAAAGTCTGCCAACACGCAGTTGGCCAACGTGGCAGACTATGACCTTAACCCTCCCATTCTGAGAGGAGACCCATATTCCAGCAATGGAATTATAAAAGAGTTGGAAGAAAAATTGAGGGGCAATTTCCTTTTATTTATTTGAACATGCACCATACACAACGCAACATAACTTAGTTACTTAAATTACGTTAATATCAGGACGAAACTAAAGTATTCAAAATGATATGAAGCGGCGCCTACAAAAGTCCTATACATATGTAATTCCGATTGTACATATTAGCGGTATGGTGACGGAGAGCTACTCGTATAGGTATAGCTGCGTGCTTGCGGAGACTACCCGTTCGTGCGTGTGCGATGGTGCGCGTGTACGAGTTGACCTGAACAAGTAAACATCTATGTAATAAAGAACTCGCAGCTCGCAGTACATGCTATTATTCGTGGATCGAGTGCCGACTGTTTGTCTTGCTAATGGAACTGCTCCAAGAATTGCTGAGACAACGAGCCACCGGCTAGCCCGGTTAGCGGACCGGCCCGACACCTTACCTTCTTTATTTACATGTTTTTCATTAATAAATCGTTGCTAAGCGTTAATACGATTACCTACTGTAAATAAAAAATAATTTTGTCTGTCTATCGTAGTACAAATACACTGAAACGATTGTCATGAGAATGTATCTAAATGTAAATGTAGTAATGATAGAGATATTTGACACTGAGTACTCCGTCCTCTTTGGTAGCGAGATCGATTCGCGTCAGTATACACTAGTCCGCTTGATACATAATACTATGAATGCAGATAGTATCTATTCGTGTATATCCTAAATTTCAATTCAAAATCGGTCCCAGGGCCATTGTTACGTCGCAGAACTGAGATACAAGTTTTTAGTACTTTAGGTCTTTAGGTGTAGCGGTGGTATTACTCTGGTCGAACCATATACTGTAACATATTTGTTTGATAGACATGAATTATTCAAGAAAATGAAAACCAAAAAAATAATAGTAGGTAAGTAACCGATTCGTCTGGTTCGTGCTATCGGTACAAAGCGTCACGTCCCAGAAGGGTAGCGACACGAGTTAGCTAATAATTAATATTATAATGAATGTTGCAATAACGAAACCGCGCAATAATCCCGCCCCGCCGCCGACCGGCGCTCGGCTTAATTACCTCTGCATTGATTTCCTCGTTTTACACGCTGTAAAAGACACTTCCCTCTAAATAAACACTTTGATGAACTTGCTTACAAAACAAGCGTTTTTCATCCGTCAAATAAGTCAAGTTTAAAATCTACAATAATACTCTTCACCCCATTAAGAGTGCCGTGCTTTAGCTAATCTGATTTATATTTCAATTAATCGAAGCCGGCTCTACCTGTCTCTACACACGCACGCACACGCGCGAGCATTTATGAGGTGACCGGTTACATAGCATATTCGAGCTCCGTAAAGGTTTTAAAAACCATTGGAAGGTTGATTTCATTAGGTCAATGTATCATTTGGTACTTATTTTACACAAATACTAGCTCTCGTTCTCCACACAAATTATGTACATAGTTTCACGTTCTGTTTGGTTTAGTTTATATGGTGGTACTACATATTAGGTTTCTAAAGGATTATAAAGTTTGATTTAAGGTATAATTATGTCCATTACTTTGAAATTTTTCGAAAGACCGTTTTTTGCTGTTGAATAATTATTCGTATTTTTCCTTAGTACGTGATAAAAGAGAGAAGCAGAAGTTATTGAATGGAACACATATTTATATACATATATTACTGGTCACAATGCAGATTACAGAGGACACGTATGGTCGCTAGTTATGAATTGAAAATATTGGAAATTAAATATAAAATAAAAAAGTTTAGGATCGAATGCAATAATGTAAATACAGGTAAGGGTCGCTCAGTTTTTGCAGCAAATGATCACGCCTTCTGAAATTTCTTCTGAAACTCCCTTTACACATTATATTCTACATATAACTACACTATGTTTTTGATTGTTTATTCTGAGAGACAATATTCTTTGACAAAAATGTTGGCATCCAATTTGTAACTGCTGCTCGACCTGCAACCCTTCGACATGCCTTCAAAAAACATAACTATTACATAAACACGTATGCTATAAAAACTGAAGGGCTTTATTGACAAGTCTGATATCATGCAGCTGTGTAGACATTGTACATATACATACATATACAGTGACAATACAATGTACAGTACATAGTTAGTTATTTGATTTAAACAGCGTATCCAATGCAATGTGTCGTGAGGCGTACCAGCCCGCAGCCGGCAGCGCGCCGCGTAACTCTCTCACGCGCGTTCCGACTCACTTCAAAAACTCATTAGTGTAGCTAATGACATTAATGAAATCGTCGGCCGCTACCGTGCTGCTCCCATCGCCGCCATGACACAACCATCGACGATCGACTCCTGCACTCACGTCATATTCATAACTACACTGTACAATACACATGAATATCGACTTTGTACCATCGCTTTAAAGTCGAACATGAGTTCCTTCTAACAGTCTCTTAGACTATTTCAATTGAATTTGACAGCCAGATTTGACAGTTCAATAATAGTTAATATATTCAAAACGCTTTAAGTGTGTCCATATCCACTCAAACACATTGTAACTTTTTATATACGTAATTAGGTTCAGTTTAGATTGTAGGTGACCTAGTATTTCTTAATGTAGATAATTATCAGTGGTTGTATTTAATTTCTCCGGAACGGCGGCTACGCTTTCATTTGTCAAGCGGACAGACGGACAGATTACCGATGTTGTGCCTACGATCCAGTGATATATTAAAGCTAGATCGTATTAAGATTAAATGCCTCAATTCTATTATTGGCAGCCAGTTAATTTCTCGGGGTTTTATTGATTTGAAGTTGTTTTCGGAGCAATGTCGATGGAACGCTACGCAAGTTAGTTCAAGTTATTTCTAATTTATAATCTCATTGTAATAAGTGCGTTTCTTTAATGTCACTAATTAGATTTCCACCGAAACCACATCACATTGTGATTGAAATGCTTATGTGTATATGTATTTTTGGAACTAATTCACCAACAACGTCGCGTACCAGTTTCATATACCTAATTAATGCAATTGTATAATGCTACGCAATACGGTACAACGTGCTGTACTGTGTATTATACAAGATAGAAGGAACAAACATTTTATCCACATGTTATTTATTAATAAAGCCATACCTTTGATGATTGTGAATGTGTGTGAATGTGTGTGTGTGTGTGTGTGTGTCTGTAGTCGTGTCTCGTGAATTCGTGACGACTCCTGTAGAACCGACGATCCGTTACTTGGTTGTGTCGCTGTTCTTGTTGATTATTGTAAAGGTTGCGAGGGTGCTCTTCCACGAAGGCCGATGTTCAGCCGCGGACTGCGACGGGCTGACGACGATGGTGGTGGACGTGTGCCTACGAACAGAACGATTAATGGAGAAGAAGCTTCAGGTCTGGAAGGACAGACATGTGTGGCACTCGGTGCCCTTGACAAGTCTTGCTTGTAAACAGATACTTATATTGCGAGTCTTACCTCGCGACAGAGAGTACGCACATGTTACATTTAGCGCGTGCTCGAGGCAAAGCTGAGAATACAACATGAAATTATTCGTGGATACTGAAGAATAACTTTACACCATAAGGGACATGAATAAAAAGTAACTTAATAAACATTAGATGGGTTACAGCCGCTTATGGCGCAGTGAAGATGGCAGTGTGGTCGGCAGAGACTCGTCGTCATCAAGCCTTTTATTGTTCCACTGCTGCAGCTGGAGACGGCTCTCCTCTTAGACTGAGAGGGTTGAGTCTATCTGCCACGCTAGCCAAGTGCGGGTTGGCACACCCTACATTCCATCTTGGAGATTCTTTTGGACAACTAGAGTTTTCCAGTAGAGGTTCATTGTTAGTATTATGATCCTATTGCAGGCCATTCGTGGACTTAGACCTCCCCTGAGGGCCTATGCCTATAATCCAATACAGAGTGATGACTTAAAATCTTGTTATTCTATGTATTTATTAAAATTTAAAGTCAAAGTTAAAAAGCAATAAAAAAATATTTATTCATATGTTCCTTAACAAAAAATCTGTTTTATTGTCAATTCAAAAAGTAAGCAGTTAATGACTTAAAACACAATTAAACCCCCATAGCCATAATGTCCAAAAACCACTGGCTCTTATTCACGAGTGCTTGTTTGTAAACTGTAATTTGGGGCGAGAATTTGTATGAACCCATAAACACGGCGCAGGCCGCCTCGGAGGACGGCATCAAAGTGCAATTAGAGCCGACACTAACAGCCGAGCAACATACTATATCTCATTTGCGAGCGGCGCGCTGCAAACGACCAGCCAATCCTAAACGCATTACGCTATCGATTCTAC
>DWFO01006262.1:0-10016 GCA_018246595.1 Mimoniades nurscia nurscia
TCGTGGGACTTAAAAGTAACTGGTGAAACGTGGGAGTGTTTCTACATTCCTCTGCCTACCTCTTCGGGGATTACAGAGTTTGATTACAGGGATTGAAGTAACTTTTTTTTAACTTTTTTTTAAATAAAAAATCTTGCTCATTTAAAGTATGTTAAATGTGAGCATGAGGCAATCATCTTTTTAACCGACTTCAAAAAGGAGGAGGCAATCAATTCGTCTGTTTTTTTATGTACATTTGTATATTACGTCATAACTTTCAACTGGGTGAACGGATTTTGATAACGACTGACACCGACTCTAAAAACAACAATAATTGTACCTACATTATAATATTATCGTAATAATTTGATTGACTGACAATTTTTTTAGTGCATTTTAATTTGTTTTTTTTTTGAATCGGCTTTTTGTTATGTTAATTTTTTTTCTAAACTCAATTATATAAATGAGTGTTTCAGCATTACCAAAGACATTTTTTGAATATGGCCCTGAATCAATGCTTACAATTTGCAATTGAATAGAATACACACATAATAATATCAGGTTTAAATGTGTACAACATGCTATATCCAACACCCAGGGTTGACTGGTACAGAATGCCATGAGACATTAAGTACGCTTGGCTTAAGCTGCAACAAAAGTTTAAATAACTAAACAAATAACTATTTCTAACAACTATCTATTTATAACAATAGGACCAGCGAGGAAGTGAAAGTAAATGCTGATGAAGGGGTCGGCAGTCAGTTTCACTGCCTCGTTGGTCGCGTGGTTGCAAAGAAATAAATGATGTAAAAAGATACCCAGGGACTCGATATAATTGCCTACATAACGTAACACATATTATTGTAATCACAGGTGCAGCTGTGGTACAGCTACGTGCGAAATCAACACTTACGTGTTCTAGTACGTATATTGCACTGTGACAGACGTTTCATGATCATCATCGTCAGTCTATTGTAATCTACTGCAGGATGATAGCCTCTCCTGATTCACTCAGGATGTGCACATGATCCCTGTGCTGGGCAAGCTGGTCGGGGATAGCACATCTTCTCGCACGGTCTACGCTGCTGCCCATAAGTAGCAAGGGCATTTAGCTGTCCTTAGGTCATACGTGGTCTGTTAATACAGACCTTTAATTTTTAGCAACACACAAAATTATTTGTTCGCTAAAAAGTTTCTCCCTATTAACGGATAATGAAAAAGTTGGAAAATAGTACCTACTTATCTACAAGGCTAAAACTTTAATTACCGCACCAAATTTGTACTCTCATCAATCATTTAAACACAAGATTATACAAGCGTGAATTAATAAAATGGTGATTATAACTTTTTAATATCTTATAATCTTATTATAGTGAATTTATGTATAATAATGTTATGCTGAGTATTAGAGTTCATGCGAAATGTTCTGTCTTTGTTACACTCACGAAACGGTCGGCCGAATGAATTTAAATATATAAAAAAACTGAAACCTGGAATTACACATAGGATATTGTTAATAATACAATTTCTCAAGAGATGACGGTGTTTGACCAGTAGGTACATTGCGCTACAATAATCTAAATATATAACCTAATAATACAGCGACTATTTCAGTTTTCATGTGTCAAAGTTTTAATACTTATAGGTATTTTATAGTTTTGCATGTGTGTATTTATGTATTTTATATATTTATGTATTGTATATTTGGTTATTATGCATTATTGAATCTGTACGCTCTAGGTTGGCATTACGAAACAAATTTCCCACCAGCGGGCCTACTGGAAGATATTTCAATATGGAATAAGAAAAAAAAAATTAAATTTAAAATTACTCCCAGGGAATCGGGCGAGAACTTTAAAGAATAATATAGTGATGGACAGTGTGATTAACATAATAAAGAATATTTTCGAATGTTTGTACCATTTAAAACACCGGTACACAAAAGAAAACGTAGCCATTACTTTGCTTTACTTTCACCAAACCCATCTAGAGTTATGTTTGTATTTCGATGAACTAAATCCGAATTTCCCATCAATTTAAATCGGACAGCATCAAAAGTTTTCTCTTTATCGTTACTATAGCTTTGTTATATATACTCGTAGATACACAGGTAGCAAATGACAGAACATTCACTAGTAGAATGTTACGTCAGACTGTTTCTTTATAAAATTTTAGATGTACCTAACGCCATCTATCGTACCATGTATAAACACGAAACTTTCACATGGTACAATGATAAGACGCTGAAAATAATCGCCGTAACGGAATAGATGGCACCAGGCACGGTGAGATCAAACGCGAATATAACAGACCAACATCCTAAAAGCAAATATTTCGGTACATTATATATTATTTGCAGGTTTCCTCACGATGTTTTCCTTCACTGTTATAGCAAGTGATTTTAGAGTTCATAATAAAAAGTTCTATAACGCGTGTAAGTCTGTCAACCCGCACTTGGTCAGCGTGGCCGACTATGGCTTTAACCCTCCCATTCTGAGCGGAGACCCATGTTACAGCAGTAGAACGATAAAAGGTTTCTATTTATAAAATGTATTTTATAGGTGCGTACTTTTGTAATTTTTTAAATAAGATTTCGTCTATATCAACATCATAATCACCTGGCATCAAGCTACTGTATCCACCTTTTAATAATAATAATAAATCAATTTATTGTCTTATTACATTTTTAATAACATACATTTCCTTACTTATATTGTAATAATAAAGATAAAAGGACGGGGCTCCGCTCGTTCTGGCCGGGACATTAGTTCCTAACAGCGCTGGTTTTCAGCCTCTCCTGCGAGTAGTTTCCTAAGTTGTTATGCGGAAGATTTATAAAATATTTGACTTACTAAGCGACAAATAACGATTTATGTTTTAGTCGCTTAAACTATGTGAGAAAAATCATCAATATGGGATAATTAATGGTAGATAGATAATGGTTTAAGCGGTTCGACTCTTAGCGCTTGCTACGGTACTACCATACTGAGTAAGACCCCTAGTTAGTATTGTATAGCAATGAAATTAATTACAACATCTTACGTAACATAGAACTGTGCTCTTTTTCCACCCTGTAATGGACCTGGCGTAATGACGTATAAATAAAATTTGCTTCAACTGTACTCTACTAAGGCCAGTCCAAAATAGTTAAATTAATTACAAACCTAAAGGGTTCTGAAAAAAACCAAATATGATACAGAATTATATTCGCGTAAAATTTAATTACTTACTTATTAAATTTAATTCCTATAGACTGATTTCAAATAGGCTACTTCGTATGAATTAGTGTACTTACGGACACGTTTCTGAGACATGACGACTAATAGGTGTTATTTAAGATTACGAAATAATTACATACTTTAAGCGGTAACCGTTGTTATTGTCTGCAGTGAATGTTGATAGCGCGTTAACCTTTCATTTATGATTTAATTTATTATACCTCTAATTAATGCCTTAACAATAACAATCATATTACTTATCTTGACGGCTATAAGTTTTTGTATGTAAACATGACATACCTAATCATCGTCAAATATTTTATTGATATGCGAAAAGTGCGAAAGTTTTATTTTATGGTGTTTACCTTTACCATTCTTCGTACGCGTGACGGTAATTTTAGTCTTAAGAATGCAATGTAGTAGTGAGAAGCACGTGCCAAGATTCAAACCCCGATCCTCGCATTGGACGATCCAAAGACAAACCACTAAGATATCACACATAGACTGTTATAGACATTGAATTCGTAGGTTTTGTGGAAAACATTTAAAACGTAACATCACGCCTGTAATCGACAACAGGCAGGCAAAGCTGTATAGTATACTCCAAAATGACAGCAGTTACTTTTCATCTCCTCATGCAGTAGGTTGGGAGCCTATTAGCCTACATCAAACCAAATATTGACTAGAAAATAAACTAGTATCCGACCCTGGATTTGAACCCAGAACTTATGGATCGGCAGTTGCTCGTGCACTCGAACAACGCAATTTCATTCAGAAAACATTTTTTTTACTGATAAAATATTAGGTACAATCATTTTTCGACACCTTTGATTTGGTACAAGTTTTTCACAATGACCATGTTGTTGCATATACATTGTGGTGATAAATTAATTGTGACACGGAAATTCTTTTCTTCCTGTTATCCTTTAATATAACATAAGGTCACGCCTGTATTTATCCGAAGTGGTGACCAGAAAAGTACAGCACTGCCATGTTCCATTTGTCATCTTATACTTCCAGCTGAAAAGGGGCTGAGTATCTTCTGTAAGCATAATAAAAAGAAGTTTACTAGAAAATGGTCAATAAAAATAATGGTTAGTCAAGTAAGGCTGACGTTCAGCCCACATAAGTGTTGACCGTTGCCTTCGTACATCTGCAACACCAAATGAGAAACACTCTGTTAACGTTTTATAATTATTAGAAAATCAAGTTCTTTAAAACTGTTTATTATTATTTATTTTCACGCAATCTTACCCATTCTTTTACTTTAAGCTACCTCAGTATATTTAATAAAGAGAGTATTGCGTTAAATAAATGAAAATTAACTAAGCGCACATGAAAAGAGAAATTCAAATTAAATATATTTACGTAATAGTATCGCCGCTCAATTTACCCACAAAGAGGATGACTGACCGAATAAACTTTTGTCTTTTCATATATCGGCTATGTCATGTGACAACAAAATAATTACTGTTTTATCAGTAGCCAAATAGACTGCATAATGGCTTTGAACTTGTTACCCTAGAACATGTATAAATAGGATTTATGCCGAGGCTCTATGCAGTTATTGTGTTGAAATGGAGACGTTAACGTTAGTTCTGGTAACGGCGCTGGCGATAAGCGCGAAAGGATACCTTATTAAGGTTCCTACGTCGCCTGTCATAAACTCAAATAGTGGTAAGTGGTATTTTGTTACGTAACTTACTATATAAACTTGAAACTTATTAAATACAAAAAAGTGCGCGTCGCCCATGCGCAATAGAAGTGAAACATTTTGCGCATTATAAGTAAATTGAGAGATTTCTATCACTTTAGTGCTACGATATACATTGTCGTTACCATGGAGCAATAAATCAATTAACGTAAGGGAATAAAGTTTTAACAGGGATCACGATAGCGATTTTCTTTGTTTTCTTCGGTGCAAAACGGCTTTAGCGAACCAATAAACAAAAATACCATGAATTGTGTAATCACAGTGCAAAACATATCAAATTAATATATTATCGCCTAAGAGAAAAAAAAATAGATACCAAATCGCGTGGTCTTAAATATTCGTTTTGCTTGAAATCTCTTACCCAGTCAGCAAAGAAGTTTCACTTCAAAAAGTTTTTTCTTCCTTCTACAATTTATTTACATTTAGTAAAGTAGTCTAATTTTTTGAACGTAAAATCACGCATATAATCCCCGAAGAGGTAGGTAGAGGAATGACAACACTCTCACGTTTCACCAGTTACGTTTGCGTCCCACTATGGGATAATGGAATAGGTGGTGAGCCTATTGCCATACACCGGGCACATATCCGGACTCCGAGCCACTACTAGAAAATCTTAACTAGAAAAATGTAGTAGTGCCCGACCCGGGAATCGAACCCAAGACCTTTAGATCGGCAGTCGCACTTGCAACCAAAACGAGCAACGAGGCAGTCTAATTTTTCAGGGGTAATAAATCAAATCCACATGAGATTTGATTTATCGTAACTTAGTATTTTAGCGTAGGTTTCTTGACGTACATCACCCGTTTCCCGGATGAAGACAATCAAAGCACTATTTCTTACAGAAAGAAACGTTTAGATATAATTTATTAAGCGAAAAAAAAATCAGTTATTTAATGTGTATTTCTTTGGCTGCAGCTCCAGTAGGTTGGGCGCATATACAAAAGTTAATATTACCGCTATTTGAAAGCGTGTGCGAAGAAAGTCAAGACCCAATAATTATCAAATTGAGTCAAGAATTTAAGCTCGACATGACAAATGGGAATTACTTGGTAAGCGTTTAAACTTTTTTGATCATTCCTCGAAGTACATTGAAAGCTAATAGTATCCGAAAAGATTTAATTTATAATAAATTTTTGTTCCTATAAAAGAACTGGTACGATTTGGTATTTAAATAGTGGTAAGCTTTGACTTCAAGTAAAAGTCAAAAGTGGAAATAACTTCTACTCGGAAGCAAGATTAAGAGTTACGTATTAGTAAATTTTTCTCTGGAGGTAAATCTTGTACACGTTACATTATGTAGGTATATATGTGAGTACAAATATACCCAAAATTTAAGCCTTAATTTTATTTTTAATTAAAATGAATATTTCAGAAACCAGACGTTATAACAAATTTACAAGCTTTAAAAACTGGTAAAGGGTTGCTTCCAAAAGGCGAAATTTTTACCGAATACAACATTGATCACGTAAATGAATTGAAAGTAATCTATGAATTGTTTTATTATGCAAAGGATTTTGATACATTTTATAAGGCTGCAGGTTGGGCTCGACAAAACTTAAACTGCGGCTTGTTTGTTGACGCAATATATTCAGCAATTCTGAAAAGACGAGACATGGAGAAAATATCTATACCGGCACCATATGAAATTCTACCCAATTACTTTATTCGCAAAGACTTCATTATCAAAGCCTCTACACTCATCGCTGGCAATGAAGTCGGTCCATCTGACTTTATTCGGAACGATGGAAATTCATACATTTTGGATGTCAATTATACAACTGATGCGTATGATAGTAAAAATGAATCAAAACTGGTTTACTTCTACGAAGATATTGGTTTAAATTCATATTATTACTTAACAAAACTTAAATACTTTCCCTGGATGAATACAAACACTAATGGCAATAGATACGGTGGAAATGTATACTTCCTGATAAAGCAGTTTATGGCTAGATATAATCTAGAGAGATATGCGAATGGACTAGCAGAATTAGAAGGTATTAACTGGGATAATTTAAATAACATTCATTACGATCCAATGCTTATTTACTCTGATGGAAATGACTTCAGTGATGTGACTTCAATGGATTTAGGTAGCAATGACAAATTGGCCTTATTGCACAATATTGAAAATAATATTGCGACCGTTGCGACGCATATGGTATGTATGACAAATTTTAAATTAATTTATAGTCAACATAATGCACACGTAACTTCAGAACATAGGTATACATATGGTTTACAGGTTACATATTTTCAGAGAGAAGGCGGCTTCGATAAGTCACAAATACTAAATCATTTGATGGAAATCCTCGTAACAAGTGATAAAGGTTATCAAAACTTAGCATTCCAAGTCCTAAATGAAGACAATAACATCAATAACAGGTACGAATCTATATAATATGACTAAATATATAATTATATAAATCTATTGACAGGCCCGTTTTGGTGTAGTGGTTAGTGAACCTGAATGTTGCATCGGGGGTCGTGGGTTCGATTCCCACCCAGAATAAATATTTGTGTGATGAGCACAAGTATTATGTTCTGTGTCTGGGTGTAAAAAATAATTTAAAAAAAAAATCTATTTAAGTATATATTTACATGTAGTTTATCAGCCATCTGGTTACCATACCACAAGCTCTCTTGATGCTTAGTTTGGGATCAGATGGCCGAGTGTCACGGTGTCTGGAGATGTCCCGAAATATTTATTTTTATATAATAATATGAATCTACATATTAATATGAATGTATATAATGATATGAATGTACATAATAATATGAATCTATATAATAATATGAATCTATATAATAATGCCTCGTTGGTCTTGTTGGATGTAAATGCGACTGCCGATCGGGAGGTCCCAGGTTCGATTCCCGGGTCCGAACACTACAACATTTTCTAATTTAGATTTTCTAGTAGTGGTTCGGAGTCTTGATATATGCCCGATGCATAGCAATAGGCTCACCACCTATTCCATAGTGGGACGTAAACGTAACTGGTGGAACGTAGCAGTGTTCTGCATTCTTCTGCCTACCTGTTTGGGAATTACAGGAGTGATGTTACGTTTATAATTATTTTTTATTAAAGCTTTGAGGAACAATTTTTGTATGCACTACGTGTTCAATGACAGTTAATTGTACGTCTCTTACTTTACGTTTCCACACAATTTTCATTTTTACGCTACAAACAGCAGAGCAAATAACATTGTTTACAAAATAGATTTTATGAGCAAATTCAATATTTTACTTAGATCTATTTCATGTTTTCCCTTAAAGATGTGCTGTTATGTACAAATTGTTTTGTTTTATATTTAATTTTGATGGTATAGCACTTATAATCAAACGGTCAATATTGACTCAAGATCTACTTTCTTTTACTTTGATGTCATATTTATTCATACTTATACTTTCAGACCTCCTTCAGTATTGGGACACTACATGACGATTCTCCGCCATCCCATATTCTGGGATGTAAATAAGAAAATTGTTGATCTAGTAGATAATACCCTGAAGGTATTACCTGGCTATAGCAGAAATGAATTATATTTTCCAGGAGTAGAGATTTTAAATGTTGATGTAAAAAAAATTATGACTTCTTTTGATAATTTTAATTTTGATGTAACAGATGCTTTAGGAATAGGTGATGAAGATACAAAATTCAAAGTTAAAATAAGTCAGTCAAGGTTGAATCATAAACCATTTTCAATTAAAGTGAACATTTCATCTTTAGTGACGCAGAAAGGATTATTGAAAATATATTTAGGACCAAAGGTAATGCCTGGTGAGCACGTATTTAAGAAAAATCTTTTCATGCTGTGGGACTGCTCTGAAATAAATCTTAAAATTGGACGTAACATAATAACAAGGACCTCGGCTGACATAGATGATAGTTCAGATGACTTCTTATCACTTTACGCTATTAAAAAGAAATTAGCCGATGCCGAATTCGGTTTAAGTACTTTCTCGCAGAAGTTAGTTGACGAACAAATTAGATTTCCATCTCGTTTGGTGATTCCTAAAGGGTCGGCTGAAGGTTTACCCTTACAAATATTTGTATTTATTGCGCCCCTAGTAAAAGCAAGTGGTGGACGAATATTAAAAACAGAAGTTAATAGAGAAGCATTACTCTCTCCTGGTTATCCTCTTGATTTAAACTTAGAAAATCAAGAGCTTTTTGACCTACCAAATGCATTCATCAAAGATATTATAGTAACGCATAAAGGAGGCGACGAAAAAGGTTATAGTTATGCAGGATCCTCTGGACAAAAATACTGGCAAAACACTGAATATGAAACTCCTGTTGAACCGGTAGCTTTACCACTAGCTGCTCGTCCTGAATTCACGATAAGAAATGAGCAATTTGATTACAAATCTAAAAGAGGCCAATATGGAAAAAAAGAAACCTATGACAGTAAAAGAGGTGACTATAAATCCAAAAATAACAATTATGATCAAAGTGGTGATAGAATTATGGCTAGAAGTAACGATAAATACGATGCGAAACCGATCACAACTACCGAAAACATGATTACGGACGTTCCAAAAGATGCGTTAAAAAATAATGATACACCAACTAAAGGCTATTTTGATTACTTTTTTACCACGGACAAGATTTTGGACGGGGGAAATACATTTTCATTAGACAAAACAATACACGATAAGAATATAAACGAAAATGTTCATGTTGATGTTACGAAGGATGAGATAATAGATAAGTCGTCAGAATATTCTGATTACAATGCATATAAAAATGTTCATAAGAATGAAATAATTGATATTTTTGAAACGCCGGCGCCTACAACCTTGCCTTCTGAGACGAATAAGCAGTTTCGCACTATTTATGACATAGTGTTCAATCCATACGACGATGCTTATGGAATCTATACAAAAGTATATGAATAAGTGTAGAATATGTTGAATAAATGCTTATACCTAATATTAACCTGGTTATCTTATTTTTATTACAATATAATACAGAATTACTTTTAATCTATTTTGTTACAATGAAATACAGTATCTATTCGGTAATATTTATTTATTTCCTATAAAGTCACTTACAACTAACATTACAGGGTAACCTAATGCGTTAGTTTAAGTTACATATA
>DWFO01006263.1:0-10015 GCA_018246595.1 Mimoniades nurscia nurscia
TGTTTAAATTTAAAAAATAGACAAATTATGTCATTTGTTAAGCTCACATAATTTATTAATCCCTACTTCAACCATATGTAATTAGAAGAACGGAATAATTGTAAGTATTTTTAAATTAATGCAAAAAAACGTGGTTTTTTTTTGAGTAGTTTATATTAACACAATGCAACAATAGGTACATCCACAACAAAATGTTGTTTAGTTAGTAGAATTATTTTAATAGCGGAAAATAAATTGAATAATGATAAAATTCCTCCCGCTTAACACCTCACAAGTAGGTAATTTAAAAGGGAATACATGCAGTGGAAATTGATGGTTGACTATTACAGAAATAGATAGTCGGTTATTATGTGCAATGTAAGCTAACAATTACGGCTTGCACCGTGCCATTAGAATGTATGCGGTATGGTATTAACAAATTAAATACTGTGCGCATAAAGTGGAGCAATACGATAAAAGCAATTACTAAGTTAAATACGCCACGTAGAGTAGGATATCAAATACCTAATTACTGATATTAATAGAGTGTAATTATTTTATTTCTAAGTTTCATTTGAGCAGCAATCGTCTTTATTTATGAATGTACAATGTTAATAAATAACAATATTTGTACAATAACAACTTTTTTTTAAATTTAATCATTGAAAAAAATCATGTTTCAACAGTGAAACCATAAAAGGGTCCGAAAAAAACATTTTCGTATATCATTAACATTTTAACAATTTACAATTACATTATTTGAGCTATACCAAAAGCTTATTTTTTTACCTATTTACACAATACATCATAGTAATTCTTTACATTATATTAGACATGAGATAGATGACCCAAGTTTACCTTCACAAAAGTATTGTAGCAGTATTATCGAGTGGGTCCTATTCGCCAACGATTATTGGCTTGTCTAATGTCATTGTGAGCGACAATACTGACCGTAATCAGGCGTGTCGCTCGTTCCCGTGGACATGTCCATGATCGTATAGTCAACTGCATTCCGTCTATTTCGACCGTGGTGCGTTGACCGGCCCGATTTCCTGGAGCACAACAGTCGATAATTACGTTGTCAACGAAGCAATGCGGCACATAGAGCGTATCTCAGCCAAATTAGCAGCTTTTTGTAATTGCCAAAGGCCGTTATTCGATACGTTACCAAACAAAATCAACACCGCCATGAAGTATACATTTACTTTCCCGGAAAATCAGTTGCGTTCGAAATCTGTGACTGCGATTTGAATGGATAATGAGCTACGATGTACTCATTAATTGAGTAGATATGTACTCGGAAATAAACAGCTAGCCGCGTGATCCATTCAATCACTCCTAAAATCAAAGGTCAGCTCACTATTTTATTGCCAATAGTCAGGCAGTACCTGTTTACAAACACTGTGAAATGGAGAATTGTTAACAATTTGTTTTGCCAATTTAAACCTAGTTCTGTTTAATTAATTGTTGAGCGCAGTACCTATACAAGGTTGTGAAAATACTGTTCAAAAAGTTTTTTATGTATTTCATTTTAATAATTCAGGGCGTTCGAATATCGAACACTGTATTAATTTAGTTTTGCTATATTTTTATGTTTTGATGCCGCGTTTTTCATCATGCCTTGTAATGAAAAATAAGCTGGGTAAAATTATATAGCTAATAAAAATGGCGATAATCAAATTGGGCTCCATTGTTTTCTGTCTGATCGCGGTAAAATCTCGTTGTTCCAGTTGAAATTGCTATTTCAGATGGATTTAAATCAACAAAACAACATTATTTATTCCGATCCGTAGTTATTTGGTTTTCGGTGTGAAGAGCGGCGTGATACATTTCTGACACGTTCTGGGGACGATTTATAAAAATGATGCCTCTCGCGTGTTTTTGAATCTCTGTTTCAACCGAGTATAATTTATATATTTCGCACCCGTTTAGAAAAACGGTCATTAATTCTGCTGAACAAGTAGCCATTTACATAAATGCCATTGATTAGACAAATATTTATAGTACCCTGTGTATCACTTTCTACATATGTGATTTCTATTTATGAAAATGTTGCAATAAATTCACTAAACGCTACTGTATTTAACAAAATTCAATATTGAGTGTTTTTATTTACTTTTTCCGTAGTCCGTATTGACTGAATGATTTGTTATTCCATATAATAATGACTACGTGATAAAAATAGCAAATAAAACGATCGTGAAAGGAAGTAAGAAATGGTCGTGTGTGTACTACAGCTTACCTCTTCGCAGATTACAGCCTTGGTGTTACTTTTTCTTAATATTGTACCGATAATTAATACTGTACCGATACTTATCTGCACAATTTGAAATCATAATTAAACTGCTATACCTACTTGAGGTCCCAGACGCTTTATAGGTGAAATTGGTGCTAGGGGGAAATCGCTTCGGTACCTAGGTACGAAGGAGTTGTGTATACTATCTACTAAGCTAATTCTTGTTAGGGTGTTACTTTTGCCCCATAACCTTATCCTTACTCTGAATAAAATCACATTGTATTGACATCCATCATATAAGTTTCCATAGCATGCATTCAACGCTGGGCTTATGATAAAGTACAAAAAAATGTTTTATTTCATTATTCAAGCGAGATATAACCATTACCTGACCATCTGGCGCTATTTTAATACCTATGTATTTTGGACAGAACATTTTTTAGTCAAGTAAAGATATTTTCACATATTATCGGACTTTTCTGGATAGCACCTAATTAAGATAGCGTTTTAAGGTCTTCTTCGTCGATTCGAATTGTATTGAAAGGATTAGTCGCAATGTCTAGGGTACGCCGGGCAGTATGTGTTCGTAATTAATCGGAGATAGTGGCCGCATGGGAAGGCTCCTTCCGTTCACCCCCTTTTAAGATTAAATCAATAGATTCTCGTGCATATTTATGATTCCGGTCAATAATATTGCAACTACTAGTCGACATTTAATTTCAGTGACCGGAAATTTCTTGGCCAATCCTTTGTAGCTCACAGACGATGCGCCACATTCTCACAAGTCGCACTATTCAGTTACTGAGCGGTATCAATTAAAACTGTCGCCTCTGATTTATTTTATTGGTTCGGCAATTGATTACATTACGCCAAATTGACCGCAATGGATGGGAATCTCACACCGCACTGCGTTGAAAAATCGGTTATTTGTTTGTTTTCTAGCCGTTCAAGTGTTTTTATAGTTATTTTTATAGAATCACTGTTTTGGTAACCATTTTTTGGGGATACATTAGATACTATCGTGTATAATAAATCTAATTTTAAAATATAATAAACAACTTTTTCGGTTGCTACAGTGTCTTCCATATTATTTGGAATCTTATGAATACGTAATTATATCTGCATTTACAAAGATTAATACTAATAAAAAACTAAATGCTAAACATTGTTTTTTAATGGGTCCTTTCCCCGTAAAGATCACGCTTCGAATTCCTATATTTGCCACAATGGTCAATTTCATACATGTGACGATAGATTTCATGGCTTTTTTTGTATTTGCCCTTGTTAATGGATGTCATTAATTCTATATGAAACATAAGAAAACAAGTTAATTTAATAGCAGAGAATATATACATTGGCTGGATAAAGCTGCATATTTCCGCCGCGGATTACTTCAACTTAACGAACTGGACGGAGATATTTCCAAGCGACTTCCTTTAATTATAATAACGTACACACTATTAGCGCTGTCGTCGTACGCTCTCTGCGCTAAATAGCATTAAACGTCATTAGGCGATATGTTAAAGAGCATAAGATATTATAACGCATGCGAAACTAACGACGTGTAGGGCAGCGCGCTGGGTGTTTACCGGGCGACCGCGTTGCGTTAATGGAAGGGCCAAGAAATCCGTAGTAGCCTAGTAGCTATCACAACCTTACTATTACGAGATGTATTTGCTTATTATTATCGTTGCAAGTGTATTGTGTGGTGTGGTGATCATGGTGTATAGTAGGTACTGTCTCTTTTTTTCTAATTTTCTCCCACAATTCACCTTCTTCGTAGTATTTGTATACGGATTGTATCCCGATATGTAAGATGCGTCATAATTACGTTCTGAATAGAACGTAAATATTAAAATATTACCTTTTATTTAGTAGGTAATTTGGTCGCACTATTTCCCTTTACAGACAGTTCAATTTGATAGCCTAAGTTTAATCCATTCAAGGTGGTCCTTCATTAATACTATTTGGTTCTCTATCTTATCTCAACGATCTACAATGCTCTAGAATATTCGAGCAATGTTCACATCAGTTGGAATCAGCACATGATTTCAATTAGCATTTGCTGTAAAGCAATCGAGCACGCCATCTATTATCGCGTCAGCAACTCGTTGCAGTATCTCAAATCATGTACCACTTAATCGCTCACATAATTTGTTCGGTAAACTGGATTGATGTGCGCCACATTATACCTGTTATGCTTTAAGGTCAAAATGTATTTAATAAATTAATTCTTAGTTTAAAAGAAATTACATACTTAATTGACTATAATTATTTAACGTCCATTAATCTGATCGGATTTTCCAACAGTTCTGTTCTACTTGGGTTCTATTATCGCAGAGCAAAATAAAAGACAATTTCATCGGAAATATGATTATGCAGACCTGTCGGCTTTTCCTTACGCAATGTAAATATTGTCTCACTCATTCCATTTTCTTTACACGGATAACATCATCTTCAATAAAATTATTATAATATACGGCAACCAATTTTCTAAGCGTGCTGGAACTGAAATTAATTTACACTTCAAAAAATTGTAATATCAAAAAGTCAGCGTCTTCGACTCGGGCGGGCCCCGTGACACATTATCAAAATTTCGCGTAATACCAACACAGTTGACGACATCGCTTTTATTACGAGACATGAAATGTATAAAGCTTATATACGGGCGAGAATAAAGTATGGGCGGTTGAGTTAGAAAGAGAAAAGATAAGAAAATAATGCGCCCCCATATATCATCACAATCGCTAGAATTCTGAAGCCGCGCTGGCCACCGACCCTCTTCAGCTTTACGAATTTCCTGTAAACGTTTAACTAAGCAGGAATCGGCAACGCAATTTACGCAACCTACCTCTTGTGGAATTTATTTTAAGCCCAAACAAACCAATAAAAAATACAAAGCGAAAGGACTTATTAATTCCGATTTATAACATCAATGGTAAAGTTTTTCTGCTAATTTTATATTTTTAAGTAGAAACTGTTAAAGTGGTTTGGTGTAATTTTGGTACGGAGATATTTTTAATTCTGAGAAACAGCACAGTTGGCTAAGAATATTATCTTTAATAATAAAATATTGTATTACAATTGCCTAACTTAGGTAACAGCGAGAAAAAAGTTTTGGGTAAAAACTAATACAAGTGGTTCATTAGTAGTTGTAATTTGAACATAATTAATTAAATTATGAGTGTGAACATTATTGAGACTAGTGTCTAAAAATATACATACTTTATAACTCACTAGTTTGTATTACCGATCACCACAGACTGTAGTATATTTATGTGTTTAACATTGCCGGTATGCATAATGACAAGATAATTTAATTTAATGTATTTGTTACACAAATGTAGGTACTTGTATTTTATAAAACATTTGACTTTGTGGATTCCTTTATGTCAAGTTTAAAATTATGTCAAATTCCCCAATGCGACGTACGCGTGGTATTTAAAAAAAGGCGGAAAATTTTGCTTCATGTTTTAATATATAGGTTACATTAAAATAGATTACAATAAAATATTTTTTTACGGATATCAGTAATTACAAAATATAAAATGAATTTTATTTAAATATCAATGCAAATACATGCAAAGATGTTTGTCATCATATTTATGATACATGTGTTAGAATACACAGATACATATGTTGGAAAGTAAAACGATTTAGGTGCATTTGTCTGTTTTTGATCATAAAAATCTGCATGATTCGTTTTGTAGAACAAGGCTGTAATCAATCACACTTTAAAATAACCGTTCTAACACACACACTTTACTTCACTTTAGTTCACACTTTAAAATAAGCGAAATCAACTTAGTCAAAGTTGACGTCAGTGGCAGTGGGTTAATGAGTTCCAGCCAGATGTTGTGGCCGTTACATTTGCTTACACATTCAACAAACTAGACAAATTATTACTGCGAAGTATGCGCCTTGCATACTTGGGATTAGTTCGAGCCAGCCGACTTCTGACAGCCATCGCTCCGAATTGACGAAGCAGTCGATTCATTGTTAGCATTCACAAGGGGTTGTTTGTTGATGTAAATTCAATGGAATTCCTGTTAATTTTAATGATTAATTATATTTCCAATTTTACTATTAATCATCTCCACAAAGGACAAGCTAACGTTGCTACTATACATATAAAAAGTAAAACAAGCCTTGTATACGATTTCCAAGTGTATGAACACAGCGTAACATCAACACTATTCAACATTACAATCAATCCGGCTTACCCATCACTCAGTATGAGCGATTAAGTGGTACATGACGTGAGGTACTGGGACTATGTTGCTGACGCGATAATAGATGGCGTGCCCTGATTGCTTTATAGTAACTGCTAATTGAAACTATGTGCTGGTTCCAACTGATGTGAACATTGCTGGAATATACTAGAACATTGTCGGCGCTCCTGCGGTAAACAACGCTAGATTTGTTCCCTTAAATGCACAGTAGATAGTGTAGATTCAAACTGGTGTTCGTCGTGTGTCATTGCGTGTAATATTTGACAGCTTATTAAAAAATGTAGTGTGTACCGTTCACTACGCAGTAGGAATTAAGGAAGCAGTTTCTGGGGGAAAGGTAGCGTAATAAAACCAATCCCGATGAGTGTCGGTTTTACACTGATTTATTTAATTAGATACGTAAAAATAATGAGTATGAAATTATGGGTGTGACCATGAAAATGTCTACGTGTGTTCAGTTACATACGAAAAATAGCCAATACGCATTATTTGCATCACGTGCACGTACAGTAGCTCGTACGTAGTGTGTAATTTTCTTAACAGCTCTTTAAAGCTACAGTTTTTCGAATTAATATAAACTGAGCACAATAACTTAATGTATAGGATTATCATCATCTTCAGCCTATTGCAGTCTACAGCTGGGAATAGACCTCTCCTGAGGGGTTATGCCCATGATAAATGGGATAGGATAAATTTATGAAATGCATAAGAAAACTGGATTACAATGAAATTTATTAATAATTTTCCATGAAATAAATATAGTCTGACATGATTGTGACTAGCGAGCACTCAAAAGAACATTCGGCCCTAATCGATCTAATAAAAAATGGCAAAGTATTACTTAAACATAAAATACCAAAGTACGTAACAGCATATGTAGTTGGCACATTTAACATGATACGTGACATTATTGTTGTAACAACGGTACGAGAAGGTGCATAGTAACAGTGTAGTGAAGGCCCTGATCTTGTATTCCTATCGTATGGTAAATATATTTATATTTTCGAAGTAGAACGTTAGTATCTAAATAATCCCATATGCCACTTTGGTCTCACCTCAGGCCATTGACGTCACAGAGAGAGAGATTGACAGCGCACATTACCATGCCCTTAAATTTATGAATAAAAAATAAGTGACAGTAACCGTTTGTTTACAAGTTGACCTTGTGATCACCTTGACACTGGAAGACGAATGTGAGATGAAGTAAGATTTTAATCTTCCGACTTTCTGACTATTTCGTTAAATAGATCCTTTTAAGGCGATACGTGATATGAAAACATATTCAGTTATAGTCAACTAATAGCACGAGAGATTATTATTGTATAATTTTCCCTTATTAAAGTAATTTTTTGGCGGTCACGTCACAGAATGTAACATCAGAATAATCTACATAACAAAACAGCACTTTGAAAACAATAATGGTTTGGTAATTTTCGGTTTAAAAAAGTGTATATTGAAATGTAATAAGAGAAAGTATGAATAAAAATTTTGCTAAGCAATTGATTTCATTTCCCTTGACTTTTAATTTCTAATAGAACGTTTGAAACCTCGGGTTAAAAGGAATAATTTTTAATATCAAATGTATCAAATTTCAAAAGCCCCGGGGGCGCATATAAAATTCAATACTGGTGGAATAAGTGGGTTATTTTTTTTAACAGAAAAGTGTTACGTACCAAGAAAGTTTAAAAGCACTAAGTTTAATATACATTTGAACACGATAACTCGGAGTTGTGCAGATTTCTAACAATTATTTTTTTGTTACTGCCTTGTGCTTCAGTTAATTATTTTACATAATGTGTTTTTTTTATTTTTATGTGTCATTAGCAGACACTTAGGTCCCTTAAATCAATAATTTTTCGAATGTTTAATATATAATCGATAAGTAATGTACATAAGAAAAAAAAGTAACTTCACGTCTGTAATCCTCGAAAAGGTAGGCAGAGGAATGTAGAACACTCCGGCGTTTCACCAGATACTTTTAAGTCGCACGATGGAATATTTGTAAATAAAGTACCTACATATTTTGAGAAATATTGATGCGATAGTTTGTTAACTTTTTGCATGGCTCGTATATTACCACATGTGAGTCAGAGATTTAGAACTCAAGAAATACTACTAATAAATAAAATAATAATAATATATAGAATAATAATAAAAAAAGGAAAAAAAAAGTAACTTCACACCTGTAATCTCGGAAGAGGTAGGCAGAGGAATGTAGAACATTCCCACATTTCACCAATTACTTTTAAGTCCCACAATGGAATAGGTGGTGAGCCTATTGCCAAAAGATAATATTAATATAGAATAATAGAATAATATTAACTGTTTACTAACATAAGACTATAAGTACGTATGTATAGGTATATCCATTTCCATATATCGGTGTCGCATATGTATGGCTAAGTGTAAAGTCTGCAACTAACCTTCCCAACGTTTATTAAAATTGTCTAATAACTAAACGTGTTGTATTTTAAATTTATTATATCATGCAAATTCAAATTACATGAAACGCAAATTTAATAACAAACGCAACACTCACTCGCGTCGCGTAAATTATGAATTCGAATTCGGAATTGAGAAATCAATTCGTAATTATCACGCGTTTATTATTTTACGTTACAATAACATAGTTATTTAAATTTGTACGTGATTGCACTAAATAAATCATTACTATTCAAACAGTGATAGGCGACTAGTCAGTCAATAAAAAGCTTCACTCATAATCAGACCGTTTAGCGGCATATTCATCGTGTCAATATGAATACGTAAATGGAAATTCGAATTTGAATACTGCACTACAAAATTTATCGAAATTCGACGACGAAATTGTCTCTACTAATAGACTCGCTTAATATTATCGAAATGCATATAAATAATGCAATCCGAATACTAGAATCAGGTTGAATCAAGTGTGATTTAGTTTTGATTATAATAAAGTGATGTTTTTCAATTTAAAAGAAACGATAGTAAGTTAAACAATATATGTTTAATGATGTGTATATTAGATGTATTTGAAAATCCATTACATATACATTTAATGGATCATCAAATACATTTCATGAAATGGATGTTCAAATACATCTCATGAAATGTTAAGGGTAAGGTATAATTAGAGGTCTCAACGTGTTTTCCGAGGCAGGTAAAATCGACCAACTCGCACTTGATCAGCGTGCTAAATTTTAATGTTGTCTTCTTTTCTGACAGGAGAATGCATCCAGAAATCAAATGGTAAAAAGATTGATGATAAAGTTGTGTGAGGCGTTACGTTTTATTGTTTTTATGCGTTAGTGGTATACAATACAAACAATTTTCCTTATCTTATTTATTTTATAGTAATTGTATATACTGTTATATATATTGACTGCCTCGTTGGTCGTGTTTGTTGCAAGTGCGACTGCCGATCGGGAGGTCCTGGTTTCGATTCCCGGGTCGAACACTACACAATTTTCTAATTTAGATTTTCTAGTAGTGGTTCGGAGTCTGGATATGTACCCGATGCATGGCAATGGGCTCACCACCTATTCCATAGTGGGACGTAAACGTAACCGGTGAAACGTGGGAGTGTTCT
>DWFO01006264.1:0-10015 GCA_018246595.1 Mimoniades nurscia nurscia
GTAACTGGTGAAACGTGGGAGTGTTCTACATTCCTCTGCCTACCTCTTCGGGGATTACAGGCGTGATGTTACTTTTTGTTAGATACATTATGTTTTCATGCAATGGACAAAACAAAAAAAGAGGACATAACAGAATGAGTTATTTTATTCAATAAAATAAGTTAAATATTATTATATCGCACTGAGTGCCAAACATTTCTATCTCTACCTTTCTGATATGATTCTTCTAAATTCGCAAATGTAATGTATTAAAACATCAAAGAAACTTACCCGCTGTTCTGCGCTGATCTTTGACCACACTGCGGCAACCCTGGGTCGCATCGATCGCCACCACCATTATACAACAGTCCGTCTGCTATCCGAATTTCCGTTTCATTTCTGCCAAAGGTCAACCTGGCTACCGAAGTTACAAGTTTCCGCATTCCTTGACTGTTAGTACATGAAGGACGTTGCCTTGGCAGAGAATATTTGCCGCGGTGTTACGTAATGAAAGTTATTCGGTATTTAAAGGTAAGAATGTTAATTCAAGTTAAAATTTACGGCAAAAAATCTTATTCGGTTCCTTGTTTTTTACAGGCGGTAAATAAAATAGCCAGGCATAGCCAGTTGCGGGGTTCAAAGATTCTCTTTCATTCTTGTTTCTTCTACGTTTCAGTGAACTTGGATGCATAATAACTAAACGACTCGTTTCGTTTGTTAGCTTTTAGTGAAGACGAGAATGCAAGAAACCAAACAGCCAATAAGAGCAGATCTGCTGTATTTGGCTCCTGTTATTCCCTCTCTCAGACTATGGGGATGAAGTAGATTTTAAATGGTTTGATAATACAAAAAATTAGATTAGGACAATATATTGAGGAGCGGCATTTGATACATTAAGAGCATTTTGTGGCGTACGTACTTACAGAACGGAAATATAAATCTGTAAGCAAATTTATATTTACACTTAATAGAAGTGCATTTTAACTGCCTCGATGGTCGTCGAGTGGTTGCAAACGCGACTGCTGGTGGGATGTTGCTGGCTGGATAGGAGGTTCAATCCTGGGTAGGGTACGAACAGGATTTTTCAGCAACAATTTCTAGCAAAGACTCAGTCTGTATTTGTGCCCCATGTACGGCAATAGGTCCACCACGTATTCCATGATGTGATGTAAATGTACGTCACTTCTCTGCTACTTTTTCGGCAATTACAGGGGCGATGTTCCATTTACTCTTTTTATAAAGAATATTTTTAAATCACATGCTGTGGATTTATGCTTGACTTCGATGTGTTACACATAAGTAGGTATAAAAAACACGTTTTTTCATTTGAAGAGTGATATAATTTTAAAAAATAATTGGATTTGGAGATGTAATTGAGGAAAGCAAGAGTATAGAATTAAACAACAATGAAAAACACAACATTCATGAAAATCAAATCGACCAATATCTTGAGGCTACGGGAGGTAAGAACTTTATAGTACTCAATTGCTCGTGAATTGCGAAGCAAGCAACAATGTACCGGGGAATCGTGCCGGGCGGAGTCAATTATTCATTCATAATTGTGGAAGGCAATTGTCGAGACACGGCAACGGCGTATCCTTATTAGTGCGGCGCTAGCTTATTGTCCAACACTGTTCCTCTCACGTTGGCATCGAGTGACTACATTTCGTTCGAGAAATACAATAAACGGTGATTGGAGAAAGCCTGGCCATTTCAATTTGATTTCTGAATCATTCCAATGAGCTATTTACGGCAAGTGTCAGTGAAATAAATTATCATCTCCAGGTCCGTTGCAGGGTGGGCAGAGAGAACGGAGTGTTTTATTTTGTATTTGTTATAATATGAGGCTTCGTTTACGCTTTTGTCGCTGAAAACAGTATTTTGTTTTTTAACCTAGATACAAATTATCGCAAAATTTACTTATTAACATTTATTATTAAGATTACTTCAAAAGTGCATAAGCATAAACATTCTTGTGATGCATCACTAAAGGTATTTCGTGTACAACTGTTTATCCTTACAGCTCTATCCTTACTTCAGTTACTAACAATACTATGTGTTAGGAGCACCACAAATTTTGTCCTTTCTAAATGACGCGGGCCATTTCTTGGCGGGCGAGCGTCACCTTTTGTGTAACGAGCGGACAATCTAACGCTTCCGTCGCCGAGCGCTAAATGCACACAACAAAAGTAAACCAAGTTCAAGGCTGCTGCCTATTACACTTGCACATATAGAAATCTTTGATAAGACATCGCTACTTACGACGTGCAGGAAATTGGAATACATAATCCCACTCAGTATTAAAGTTCCTGGAAAAAGTTTAAAATAAAATGTTGAAAAGCACGTTGTTTCATTTTTACTCTTGAATAGGAAGTGTTGCATAAAATTTATATAACTTAAAGGCCAAATGTCAACAGTTCATCTAATATAAGGTAATGCATATATTTCCTAAGGATACGAACCTATTGTGTGTAGTATGAAGTCGATCCCTGATTAATTAAGGCATTAAGGTATTTGTAATAATCATACTAAATATGGACGCAAATTACTTAGTAAGGCTTTAGTTTACCTATATCTTGTCATCTAAACTATATAGAAAACGACTTAATTATACAGATATATTCGGACAATAATGGATTTGGACACATACATACATCCTGTGCTAAGTTAAACATAGTACATACTTACTCAAAACATTTCCATTACACTATACATAAAGATTTAGTTTAACTTGTGTTTTATTGAATTTATCGGTTCGTTTCAATGAGTTCTTTTACCGTATTGTTGTTTAGGTTGCTTTGAAACTAATTTGGTACGACTCTCGTTGTCAATTGAAATATTGTCTGAAGCGGTTAACAATTTCCGTTGAATTTCTATCAAACTAAACGCTTGTAGATTTTGATTATGATAAATGAATATTTATGACTCCGAACACGCGACACTCAGTGATTCAGTAACTGCGATTGTTGGTATCGTGACCGCTTCATTATATATTATATCAACATTTATATTGTCTGAGTATATCGTCATACTTTTGATATTATGATGTAAAAAATAAACAGTTTGCGATTCTATTCTATTCAGCATTCAACAGCATAAGTAAGTTTCTATAAAACCAAATAGTTAATATACTGGCTGCTGTACGAATCGGAAGTCTTCAAAATTAGTGTGTCTTTATAAAAAGAGCAATGTAGAATTAGAGGAATCGAGCCAGGTGTGTAATGATATATACAGATTATTACAGATACTTGAATCTCGGTATCGTAAGCCTTTCTTGTAATGGCCTGGCTTGATGAAATAATATTTTTTAATACACCTTTTTAAATACTCACAAGTTCTTTAAGCCGTGCAAAATCAGTCTGCCAGCCCGCACTTGGCCAGCGTGGTAGATTATGGCCTTAACACTCTCATTGTGAGAGGAGACCTGTCTTCCAACAGTTGAACTATAAAAGGGTCGAAAAAAACCTTATTGAAAAACTAGCTGACCCGGACAACTTCGTACCGCCTTAGATTTAAATACATAATTCTGCCAAAGTTAATTAACTAAACATTAACAGGTAACCGTCAAAAACCTTAAAAAAATTATTATAATATTACAACTACTATTATATACTATTACTATATATTGTTGTACTATCATATTATATACTGTTATTATTATATATAATGTTATATTATACACTGTTATTATTATATACAGTTATTATTATTTACTCTTATTATTAGGTGCAATTATTACACAGTTACAGTGATCACATTACAAAAAATGATAAATATGACATATTTGTTTACTGTCAAATCTGTATTATACGTTTGGAAGTTTTTGAAGATATGTCGAGTTACAAAAAAAAATCATGTCGTGATATTAAACTAATAGAAATAGAAAAAAATAAAAAAGTATTAGATGGCAGACCAAACAATTGAATGTGCATGCTACGGATCTTTAATTCTCCATAGTGAGACAATCTAGTCGTGTCTTCCTTGCTTAATATTTAATATCTGGTTGCACCCAATTTGGCTGGTACAATCTGTTTGTAGGGGAAAAGAAAATAGTTGTTTTTATTATTTTAGTCATATTTTTCATATTTTTTTTTCCATAAAGTCATTTCTTAGACTTCATGAAACAACAAAAAAGAAATCAGTCTAATCGGTCAACTGTTCTCGAGGTTTGCGTTTAGAAACATATTTAGCGATTTTTATTTATACAGATCGAAGATCCTTATGTCGATTTCCCAGAACCATAGGCGTGCGGAAATTACGAAGCGTAACTAAGATTCACGGCCATGCTACATACAAGTATCCATACAATAGGGCGTCGACATATATGTTTCAGACGTGCGCAGTGGGCAATCCCAAGATATTAATACATTTCTGTTTTATAAGCCTTTTAATATCAAATTTTTGCTAAGTACAGCCGTGCCCAGCAGTGAAACATGAAAATATTTGTATTGAAAAACTCATCATGGAATCATTTTCACGGAATTACCTTTCAACTTTGACTTCGTTATAAGAAGATAATAAAGCAACTGCTGTTATTATAGACAAGTGTATTTTTTTATCATTTGTCAGTAACTTCCAGCGAAATCATGGATAGTTTGTAAAATAAATATATCAATATAAATATAAACCGCTGTATAAATAGAAAGTTACTTTGTAGAAATTATATTTAGAACTACATTATTTATTATTGTATTTTTTAGATTTTGTAGTTACAGCTCGGAGTCGGGATGTGTTCCTGGAGTATATGTAGCATATGTTTCACAACCTAATACATAGGGGGACGTACGTAAGTGGTGAAATGTGGGAGCATAATTCTCTGCCTAACTCATCGGGGATTATAGGCAAGATCTTACCTATAGAATATTATCTCTATGATTCGAACGTAAAGTTATCGCTTGCACAGTATATACAAGGTGCTTTATCAAAGGTAGGGGTTTCTTAGACAGCATACGGATAACCTTCGTAATGGGACTTTCCTAAATAAAATAATTCGTCTCAGGAAGTATCATTAGTCTCTGTCTAGAGATTATTGCTTCTTAGCCTCCAGCAACGAGGTCTAGTTGATATTATTTAATTGCAAAGTGGATTGTCGGCGTTAAGAAAATGTTTAACAATTGTTACCAGCTCTACATTTTGATTACTCTAGCGATATTTCTATGAATTAAATTTATGATAATATTTGGCCTTGAGACAACAAGCGCTCTAAAAGGTCCAATATAGTGACCCTTATGAAGGATATACAATAGGTATGTAATGGGAAATGGATACAAGGCAAGTTGGTTTACTTTAATTATATAATTTTAAATCGTCAGACCGTATCGCAATAGCCAGTGGGCATTGAGTGCCCATAATAATTCGCTATATGATCGTATAATGAACGAAACAAATAAAAATACGCTAGCTGATTATTATCATTTTTTGAAACAATAAAGACGTAGCATCGCGCATGTCATCCCTGAAGGTACGCAGAGAAATGTAGAACACACCCACGTTTCACCAGTACGTTTACGTCCCACTTTGGAATAAGTGGTGTGCTTATTGTCATACACCGGGCACATATCCAGATTCCGAGCCACTGCTACAAAATCTAAATTGGAAAATTTAGTAGTGCCCGACCCTGGAATCGAACCCGAGACCTCCCTTTCGCACTTGTAACCAACACGACCAACGAGGCAGTCAATAAAGTTTTTCTTTACTAATATTATGTAGTTCTTTATACAAAAATAATGTAAAATGTCGCAACATTTTTATGAATACCGCAAAAATGATATAGAAGACATTATTCAGATACACTATTTATGTATGTTTTAATAATAAATACAAAAGAACTAGAAATAAATATAAGGATTTTTGTTCACATTGATATTCGTATGGAGGGAATAAATTGCATAAACTAGATTCAAGTAATAATCCGATTACTTGATTGTACATATTACAAACATAACAATTAATTACATTTTGTAAAATTAAAAGCTTTTCCTTTTTTCTTTTATATTGTCACGGGAGACCAGACATTAATAATAAAGATTTGTTTCATTTTAAAGATGAACTTACTACAGAAAAGCTGTTGTACAGTTTTGGGCTAAATGCAAGATATTCGTTTGCTTTCAGTGCTATATTTTCTTTGTCAATGTCTATGTAGATGAGAGGCTTGAGTGGCCCTGGCAGCCAACTAATTGAATTACCCGCCCCTATAGCAGAAACCTTTCAGTGTCTCCCGGCGACGACTCGGATCGCACTGGCCCAGCGATGGACGGTAAGAAACGAAACCACTTTACTAACAAACACTTGTGTAATATACGGTTGTAACTTCACCAAGAAATTTCGAGTGCTAAACTTCCTTGTTAATGAGTTTATTTCAATGTTTTTTAGAACGAAACTCATTTTGCCTGTAATAGTATCATCGCTTGTAAAACCTGCATATTAATATAAATACTAGTAAGCTTTTCATATATTTTTATAATGTTCTAAATAGGTATATACCATTGAATTTTCTTCATTATCTTATCCCAGTGAATGAATGAATGGTAGAATGAAATAATGAGTGTATCATTTATTCCTTTCTTAGATATTTTTTAATACGTATTGGTGATTTGGTGTTGATAAGTTTACATGTCATTTTCATTGCCTTAATACAATTGCCTGAATACAATTGCATCCAACTTAATCCTGTTCAATCGTTGTGTGCGCAGAAACAACTTAATAATTTTAAAAGCTTTCATTCCTTTTGTCAGTCTACATAGCTAAAGATTCTTTTTAGGTTTTAACAATAATTCAGTGAGTGATACTCGGTGATTTTGACATGAAAAAGTAATAGACAGCCAGGTCCGAAGTACTATCGTATTTGTGTGTCTGAAATTTCTTAATAATGAAAAGATGTAATTAACGAAATAGGTACATTATAATGAGTTTGTTATATTATTAATCTAACAGGCCCTTGGCAGGCAGGTAACCTAATATGTTACCTGATTTTAATTGATATCACCGATACGTATGAACAAAAGAAACATCCGGGTAGCCAATGCGTTACCGGCATTGAATAAGGGCTCTGTTTGAGCCTTTCTTCAGGAGTCCCAAGTCATAATATTCCTAGAGAATCTCATTTCATATTATACTGTGTGCGGTATAAAAAAACCTTCAAAGAGAAACATGGAAGTTCGACATTTGCTTGTCATGAACACTGTTTCGATTTTAATCTGTTTACTTGTAGCCAATTGTACCTGCCATAACTTAGGAAACACTGAATTAGTATTGGTTTACGCTAAAATAAATGTTGCTAACGAGTTTCCAAATGGCTGGTTGTTTCGTTATATCGAAAATATATTACCAATTACTTTACTGGAACAGTATAATGTAATACGTTTTGTATTACAAAATGTTACGTGGTATACGATACGAAAATACCAAACTTATAATAATGTTAGATTTGTTCCTATAGGTATCGCTAGTTGAAATTTTATATAAGTCATCTAAGTCAGGAGTTACTTAGCAATGGCAGTTTATAAAAAGGTTAATCTCTGTTTTTATGTATTATTTATGCATATTTATGTTTTATGGCTGAAAAAACATTCGACCCTTGTTACAAGTACTATACATTATTTGCGATAAATATTAAAATGTGGGTATATTTTGTTTCATTTGGTCTGGAGAGTTCTATAGCTGGAGAGTCGCTCAAATTGCTTCAATATCATATTATACATACATTTGTAACCTTATGAATTTACGTGATTTACTTGAAGTAATTTCTAAACCAATCTCTAAAGGAAATAATGGATAGAAGATAGTAACTTGAATTGTCACGCATTCGAAGGCATAAGTAATAACTAGTATACCTACTAGGTATACATATTTATTTAAATGCCGTTCCTATTTTATATATTGTGTATGATATAGGTAGGTACATACATATATACATTTGTCACGAATGTTTTCGCCATTCTCTAAATTATGAAGTATATCAAATCTGGTTGTTATTGTGACTACATGAAGTAAGATTTCATATGAACGGGGATCGATCTAAATTTAAATAACATGATACCCTACTCGTAGTTGTAATCCCGCCCGCGCCTCAAAAAAAGTGTGCTGTTAAGTTAAATATTACTTACTACAACAGTTAAGGAAAGTAGAGTGCGGAAACCTGAATATCTTAGAATTAAAAAAATATGAAGGGAGTGATGAATGTGGACGAAGCACTACAGGTGTGTAAGAATAGAGATATTTGGCACTCTGTGCTCTCTGCCTACACTGCAAGGGACCTGGCGTGAAGATATGTATGTTAAAAAAATGTTTTTAAGGCCGGTGAAGTCTGCCAACCTCCATGGCAGAGTGGCTGACCATGGCTTCAACCTTAACATTCTGAGCGGAGACCCATGTTCCAACAGTGGAACGATAAAACGTCCGGACATACACTTATAATATAGTTTATAAACCATATAATTAGGCGATAATGCTTGAAAAGAAATGTTGCCTTAATTATGGCATGCAATGTGGTGGAGTTTGTTTACATACTTACGAGTACTCGTATATATTGGAAATATATAGTTTATGCCTCGTTGGTCGTGTTAGTTGCAAGTGGTACTGCCGAACAGGAGGGCCTGGGTTCGATTCCCGGGTCGGGCACTACTAAATTTACTAATGTAGATTTTCTAGTAGTGGCTCGGAGTCTGGATATGTGCAATAGGCTCACTACCTATTCCACAGTGAGACGTAAAAGTAACTGGTGGAACGTGGGAGTGTTCTACATTCCTCTGCCTATCTTTTCGGGGATTACAGGCGTTTTTTTCTTTTTATATATTTTATAAACATGATTCTGACTATAAAATAAATAAAACTTTTCAGTTGTGGATCCTAGTGTCGCGAAGACAGGAGCGTACAAATATGAAGATGGGACGCGGTATGTTGGGGAATGGAATATGAAGGGTCAGAAGCATGGCATGGGTCACTTGGCGCTGCCCGACGGGACGCGCTACGATGGATCTATAGTTGCTGGACTCTGCTCCGGCCTCGGCGTTATGTGTTTCCCTGATGGCGCTAAGTGAGTACATATAACATACTCGTACACTTATATTTCTATATAGGGGAACGTAGGGTATACTTTTAAACCGCAGTTAAATAAAATTGGCTACTTTTTATTATTTTTAAAATAATAGATTGAAATTAATATTTTTTTTGAAAAAACACTATCAATAATGTTATATTATTAATTATGAACCATATACAAAGACTAGAGTTTAGAGAAAAATGATAATTCCTTGTTTCCACAATTGATGGCGTGGAATAATAAATTTTACTTATTTTGTACTAACATAAGTCTTAGATCTTTCAGAATATGATATAATACTTATAATGTGCAATATTTTGACAGAAGGGTTGATTATCACTATGAAAGCTATCAGAGATGATCGGTAGGACATCTGTTTCAACAAAAAAAAACGCTCTATATAATTACATGGATTACCTTATGAAGTTATACGAGTATGTAAGTAATTTAAATAAAGTGAAAGCTAAGAAAATTGTATATTTGAATTCATATTATTAACTATAAAATGTATTAGTATAAATATACAAAAAAGTATACATTTGTAAATTATACTCATAACTTAAAAAATTAAATCCTTTTTTCATCAATAGAGACATTTTATGTAGAATTGCCATTATATTAAAACGGAGATGAGGATGTTAATAGAAAGGAAAATAATCACCTAATTGAAATATCTGGGCACGTGGGGTTCGTAAGCCAAAACAAGTTCCAAGAAATACGTGGGTTTATTTGCCAGTGAATTATTTTTATTTCATGTTCATTTCGTCCTTATTTGATTATCTATGTATATATGACTTAACTTGATAGGGATTTTAGTATGGTCAATGTTTAGGAAAAATATATTATAAGGAAAAATTAATGAAATAGAAAATTCTGGGAAAATCAATGAAATAGAAAATAAAAAAGTGGAATAAAAAAGTTGGGGTCTGTGCCAGAAGCGTGCCCGTCGCGACCCTGCCAGCCACACTGGTGGCTGCAATTCTGGACTGGATATGT
>DWFO01006265.1:0-10014 GCA_018246595.1 Mimoniades nurscia nurscia
AGTGTTTTTTAATTATTGTAACATATTCCAAGGTAAGGGTTTACATTTATTGTTGTGTATTCATTTATTATTGTACTATAGTATACATCCTGTATATTATGTACTCTATGAATGCCCAACTTAGCAGATATCATTCACAACTAATGGCACTAAGCTCAGCCACTCATGGTCATATTTTCTACCCATGAGTCTTGTAAATCGGTTATAATTAACGAGGGATAATAATAATAAATCTATATAACTAAAAATCCTCTGACCCATACCCAACCAATACAACAGTATTAATATTACACACTAGTAAAACCAATAAGATATTCAGTAGTTAGATAAATAAACTTACAACGGTAGGCAGAATTTGCTTCAAGTTCTCAGCGGCCGCCTCCGCTTTTATACGTCCGCCGGCCAGGCAGTCTTGGTAGTTGTAGAGCACTTGCCTCGTCGGATTCGAGTATGAAACTTTCCCACTGTCCAAGAACGTGATGTGGCGGAAACCCCAGGCCTGTTTGTAATAAAGCACTTTCAGAATTACGATCACTATATATTTGGTATTTCATATTATTGAAACACTTCTTTACTTAATTATAAGTGACAAAGCTGTGGTTTATATTTAGAAGAAAAAAAAATAATAACCAACAAATTCCTTGCAACTTGGCATCCAAGGGTCCCAGCTCCTAATAATAGACATTTGGTCTTTTTCATGATGTCAACATCCAATTCCGGCACCAGTCGCCACTTCATTAACTTTGTGTTCAAATCCGACGATGTGTCTGCTAATCTATTAAATTATATAAATTTCATAATGGAACCTAAGTATTTTTTATTTTTATTTAATAATAGGCTTATCTTTGACCACAATCTTTCACAATACCGCCCACTTTTCTTAACATAACACGACCAAATTTAATGTAGTTACGAGTAATACGTAACAGAGATAGAAAATCCCAAGTCCTGCAGTAGAAAAACAGAAGTTGATGTGAGGTCTACAAGTTTTATTCCAAAAAAATTGAGTGCTGAATGTAGATATAGCATGTCAGGGCGCTAAGGATTGAGATATTTGGCAATTATTACTTTCTGCCTACCCCGTTAATAAGTTACTGTGTTGATATGCTATGAATAATAAAAAAAAAATTTTACTTTATAGGATCCATAGAAGCGGACATGTTAGCCAGCCGGGGGCCAAGATTTCCTTTATCATTCCTCTCCCAACCAATCCAACCAGCACTCTCAGTGCATTCCACATCCTGAAATATTCCACAACCGTTATAAGACAGTTTTAACTGCATAATGAAACACTTCCGCAAAACAATTGATGATGATTTGATGATTTCATCATATCAAATAAGAATTTTATTTTTTAACAGCTTTGAATAATTTGAAAATTACTTACAGGTTTAATTTTAATAACAGGTAGAAGGATATGGCTCATCCATATTTTATTACATTCCTTACATAAGTTTTCCGTTAATGTTAAAAAAACAAATGAATTTGTAACATGTTACACTTACTTCTGGGACAATAATTGTGTAGACCATACTGTTATCTATAGACCCATTTGGATTGCACCGTAGCGCTAATACCTTCAAAATGTTGCCTGGTAAAGTAGGAAAGTGCTCCAGTAACGCTGCTATAAGTATCCTTAGCGGCCATCCTGGATTTTCACCATTGCTGGGATCGGCAAAGCCAAAATATGTATCTTCGAGATCAATAGTCAAGTCTTGGACATTTTTATCTATATATGTGCTTAAAGTGTCAACACTGAGATCAGATTGGTTTTGAGTGATCAGAAAAAAACATTTTTGGTTTTCAGGTAGAGCTTTGAAACCCTCGGTGATCTGTTCAAGTTCTTTATCAGTGAATGTAGATTTTGCCACCTTAGGCTTTTCATTCAGGTACACTGTAGGTTGACTGGGACATGGGAACGTAAACCAATAGTAATAGTTAAACTTCTTGAGATCCTGCAATGGCATAGCATATGTATAATCAAAACTAGATTGTTAGGTGCTGGCATATCACAAATGATGAATCGGTAATGACACAAGCACTCATTATTGTCACAACTGGCAGGTAAATAATAGTATCTACACAAATACAAGTGAAAATTTTCTCTATCTATCTCCTGGAACATTGAAAAAAATTCAAATTAAATCAGAACTAGAATATCATATGTTATTCTAACCATGTTTATTTGGCAGAGGCTATTAGAACTTAGCTGTTGCTGTATGTTAGCTCTATACAGGTTTCTGCATAATAAACTTTTTAAATGCCTGCTTGGTTGTGTGGTAACAGGTGTGACTGCTGATCAAGAGGTCCTAGATTCAATACCTGACTTGAATGCTATTAGATTTTTCTAACTTGAATTTCCTAGTAAGGGGCATTTGTCAGCAAAAGTAAGCAAAGCTCTTATCCTCTCCCCCATGCTTACGTAAACATTTTCAATTAATGTATTGCTTTTTTATTATAATTATAATATTATAATTATAATTTTAAAAATAAGAAAATAGATTTAGTATAGAGATTAGATTTTACTGATACTGTATTCAACATAGAGTAAGGGACAAAAATATTATGATCTTACGAACATTACAAACTTATTTTAAATTTTTCATGTAAATAAGTAAATAACTACCGATGACGTAATCATCATCTAGACTCCCGTACCCTCCATGTCAACCAAAATAAGCAAAGCAAAGACCCCCGGCCCCCTCATAGTGTTCACGTAATACTTGAACGGCCCCTAATAGCTCAGTCTGTAATTGTGCTGGGTGTATGGCAATATCCTTACCACCTATTTCATGATGGAATATAATATTGTAAATGGTGAAACATGGAACTGTAATGCACTCCTCTGCCTACTTTTGAGAAATTACAGGTGTTACATTTATAACAAACATTTCTGTAATCTTAGTAGCCTGGTCTAGAATTAGAATATAGTATTACATTATTAAGATCCTAGGTTGAGGGATCTAATCCTTTCACATTGTGTTAGAATATCCCTGAATACCCACAGTAGAATAATAAAATGTGCTCTGTGTCCTCTGCCTACCCCGTGAGGATATCTATGTATGTATGTAATAATAAAATAGTTCATGATAACAGCAATAATTGTGATGAGTATTTTAAAAAAGCCATACAAGTACTCACAGCAAATGAAAGTATAAGAAAATTGAGTAAAACACCGGGAGTTTCTATCCATGTCTTTCGTCTCACATTAAACCATACAACATCTCCAACACTGTTCAGGAACAGTGCTTTATCCATGGTCTTAAAACTTTCCACAGTGTTCTTGTTCATTATAGTCCCCACCACATTGATAAAGAATGGCTCGCATTGAGGTTCACTGAAACATTTATTAGTTTTGTTAATTTATTTTTGACTAGATTACTTAATTGGTCCAGTTGTTGCAAGTGTGACTGCCGATCGAAAGGTTCTGGGATCTTTGGGTCAGAAAAGCATTTCTGGGTTTTCCTATTTTGAAATTCACTATTTTGAAAGTGTATAGCATTACACTCACCCACTATTCAATGGTGGAATGCATAACTGGTGAATTATGGGACTGTACAAAGGGGTTTAGGGGAAGGACAGAAGGTATGTTATGTTCATAGTAACTGTGATATTACATGATGACTGATTTCTTTAGTGTAACAAAAATATATAAAAAATGTTATTTCTCAATATTTGCTGTTTGCTTAGCTTTAAGTTACCTCACTACCAAGAGTGGACCCAGCTTTGGCACCAGGTCATATGGTTGTGGTCAAGTCACAAGAAATTATAATTTAATTTTAAAAGTATTTTATTTTGTTAATAAATGTAAGTAATGTACTTAAAAATACAAATCTATATTTAAATAACAAAATCAATTTTCCTTATGTCTTCTCCCGAAACACGTTATTACTTTATCTACTTCAATGGGTGTTTTTAATGACGTGGACCTAGCCCAGGTGAGGGTCATGACCCCCCGGGATCCGCCCTTGCGCACTACCCTTATTAGGAGTGAGGGGAAGTACCGCCCTCTCGCACTTTAAATGTCTACGAAAAATTCGGCGACGTCAATAGTTAATTACTTAATACTTTATTAGGACAATATTACGTTACTAAAACATGCAAGCGGTATATCCTCTCCCCAGTAGACATTTATCGAAATAATATTTATATAAAAATATGAAAATTCTGTATCAATAATAGTAACTTTATTTCAAACATATTTAGAAAGGCTGTATGTACTTACGTATTAAATGAGGTTCCATCTACTTCGAATATAGTTTTAAAATCGTCGCGGTAGGAAAATCGCCCGAAAATCTCTTTTGTGCTGTCGTTAAGTCTGGCCACTTCTAATTTATCCTCTGTAAATGTGTGCCAGAACGATGGATGCACGAACGACATAAAAGGAACATATTGAATTATCTCTCTTTGATTTTCTGAAGTCATGGTGATGACTTTCTCGGGCTTACAGAAAATGAGATTCAATCGGCAACGAAAAATACTCAGCCAAAAATTTAATGCTGCTGTCAACTGTCATTACCCTTTATTATTGATTATATCTTTTGTTAGAAGTTCCTGAGTTTTATGATGGTATAAATTTATGACCATACTGCCATGCATTATTTTATTACATGAACTAGCTGTGTCCCAAAATGCACAAGAAGTTCACATTGGTTTTATTGATACTAAATTTTTTTAAGTATGAGTTACGTTTCGCAGATATATTACCTACAAAAATCAATGCAGTGAAATATTTTTAGATAATGACTCAATTATTTCTTTAGTTAAAAAAAATATATGAGTATTTGTACAAGAAATGCTTTCCTTAATTACACAAAAGAGTTCATCGTATAAAAATATTTTTAAACAAATTACGTACGATTAGTATTACGTCAAGTAAAAATAATTCCCTGAACCACATGATGTACTGATTATTGCATAAATAATTTTTATTTTAATGCATTAACAATTATTTATGAACTTAATGTAGACAGCTTTTGGTTAGTGAAATCGAAATTATTGTGAAAGCAAGGTATCTATTAATACTATTTTTTATAGTACATATATACAAGATTTCATAGTGTTTCTTCACTTTCTTTTTTGAAGTTACTTTCTACAAAATAAATTTAAATAGGCCTTAAAAATATAACCAAATACACGGTAATGCGAAACCTAACAAACCTGTAAAACAACATTTACATTGAACTCGATTACATTGCCATCTTCGAACTTTACATTTTTTATTTGGACATTTATATCCATTGACATAGGCCTCTCTCAAAGAGTGCCATTGCGCCCTGTACTCGGTGTGCCGTATCAAACTTCTGCTTGCATCCTTTCCAGACCTATGTCCGGTAGTGGACTAAATAAGGCTAATATAATGATGATGGTTATAGGTGTATGAATTTTGAATTACTAAAAAAATTGACAATTCAAAAGTCTGTATTTATATTGCTTTGAGTATTCTAGGTTTAGCAAAGGTACCGATTTTAGCCTAGTTATGAATGTATAAAACTAAAAAGCATTTTGTTTCAGATAATTTGAGAGCCTTTCGTTTATAACTGAAGATAATGGCTATAAATTCGAATGATTTCTTGCGCGATGAAAATTCTCACAGAACATTATGTTTCAGTAATAATTCCAGCTCTAATTCTTGTCGCTTAATCAAAATTAACTTCCCTAGAAAAGACAGTTTTTCTAGTAACAAGTCCAATCGATCAAGTAATAAAGAATTAAAGTCTCCTTACCTGAATAGAGATAAGGTACATGTATTGAGTGGGATTAATGAGAAAAAAATTATTTCTAAAAGGCCTAATAACTTCATGTCTTCGTTTCCCCTAGCCGTTAGCGTGTATAAAGCTAATTCCGATGAATTTAAGTTGTCGAAACAAAATGCCAAAAAGGTTAAAAAATCCGTCTTGACTCTCCCTAACGAGCCGGTTCCAATGCCCAAAACGTGTACTGTGAGTGATTTTAATGATTCGGAATATTTTAATGATACTAATGATAATAATGTTACTAAAACTAAAAAGCGGAGGCCCGTGAAACGTTACAAAAGACCACGAAGAAAGGAAAAAGTAATAGAATACTACGACAGAGACGCTCGTTATTGTTCTCAGCTAAATATTGATTTAGACTGCAGCTCTTCGGAAATGGTCAACTTCAATGGAGACGGAGAAAAGGTTTCCAAAGTATCATATAAATCTAATAATTCAGCGACTTCTGAAAATGAAGTATGGGCTATTTTGAAAAATATAAATAAATTACAATTTGGATCGCCAACATCACAAGAAAGTGTAGCGCCGCTGAAAAAAAGGAGACCTTTGATACCAGAAAGAAAATGCCACAATCGCAAGGATGCGCAGTAGGTTTTTTTAATAAATCAGTGTTATTTTCTAATATTTTCATGGTCAATGTTCTCCAATTGGTATTTTTCTTTTCAGTATTATTGAAACATGTCATACAGAAGAATTTGCTTATGTATCAAGTTTTGTAATTGATAACAAAATGCATAATACTTGTTCGCCATCATCTAGTTGTGATCGTGTTACCGTAATTGACAAACAAAGCGAGCATGGTGATATAATGCAACAATTCAGTCAAAAGATTTTATCTCGACTCAAAAATGGCAACAAAAAATTTTCGAAAAGTAGAAATAACACAGTGAATAAAACCAACGCAAAAACCATGAATAATAAAATTTTACAAGTTGACGAAGATGTTATTTCCACTGTTTGTGGCGACCAACTTTCACCAGAACGTCATATAGTTATGGACGAGATGTCTGGTATATCTATAAATTCAAAAAGCTGTCATGGTTCAGTCATATCTATTGAAACAGGAAATGAAACATTAGTTAATAATCAAAAATTTTTTTCTACCATTTGTAATAATAACAAACCTAATAAATTAAAATCTCTGTTCAATAATCTACATGCCAAAGTTACTATAAGGAAGCCCAATAGTGAGTTATGACGACTACATTGCTAACCTGCGATTTGCTATTAATTACAATTCAATGTGTTCTATAGATGTTTTGAAAATATTACAGATGACTCGGAAAAACGAACGTGTGGTACGACAAAAGTCCTCCCAAATAAGGGGCAGAATTTAGTTTCTTTGGTATCAGAGCCATCAAGAAAGCCTCGTCTTGCTTTGACGTTACCGAACACTAAGCTAACCCTGGCTGAGATAAGGCGACGTCTTGCTAGTTTGAAATTTCCCATAGTAATATTGGGGAAAGATCAAATAACAAATCGTGGCATAAATATCGCAAATTATGACCCAGTTCAATTTAATGGTTTAGATAAACACATTTGGCCATTTATGTCTGAATGGTGTGACAAACAAGCTTTGCTGAATACCCAAAATTTCCGGAATAGACAAGGACAACGCGTGATGAATATTATTAAAACTGAAAATCCCAAAGTCATTAATTATAAAGTTGGCTACTTAGAGCACGATCTATCTGTCCCTGACACCTATGCATCAATAGCAAATCTGCGAGAAAAGAGTTGCTTTATTGTAACTAATAATAATAAACAGAAATTGGCCAAGGAAATTCCTAAGCATATATTTCAGAAACCTCAGTCTATGAACATTTTGAGAACTACAAAGTTACAATGTTTAGACAAAAAATATGCACAAAACACTCCCATCGATAGTAGTTTGAGTAATCTTAGACGTTTTAAAACTGTTCAGAAAGATGGAAGAGTTTGCGCAGGTGGAATTAACCAGACTGATTATTGCGCGCCAGAATACAAAGTAGATGAAAATACTTCTAGGGAAAACAGATTTATAAAAAAACCTTATCCTCCATCATATCAATCATTAAAACAGTTATCGGCTAAAGCTAACCTACAGAGCGACTTCGTAGAAAATATTATTAAAAAAATCAAACGTGGAGTTTATTATGGCGTAAATTATACTGATATTCAATGCAGGATGAGTATGTGTGATTTTATTACGTTTAAACGTTTTAGAGCTTAGCTATGAACTGTTAATAATATTGTTTGTTATTCCAGAAAATACTGAAACCTCGACTCAAACGGATGTGAATGTTCTAAAGAATGCATACTGCCAAAATAATGGGGCAGTGGATGCTTTGCCTTGTGTTGTTGTGAATAAAAGAGACGATCTATTTAATAGTATACCAGGATTTGATAAAACTTTCAATGCATTGGAAATAGAAACATTTAGTGAAAGTCAAATCGCCGTGAAACATTGTATCACTAACGTCGTAGTTCACTTTGATATACAGATTTTATCTGAAACAAACAGCATGACACAGAAAAAGAAATCGGCGTTGTGTATTCCAATACATGTAAAAGACAATCAAGAGAAATTATTCAAATGCAGTACTAGTATTGTTAATGCTATATTGCCCGCGGAGTTATGTACCATAGTACCGACTATTATGCAAAATATATTAGATACTGATACGGAATTATGTCTGTCATCGGTGACTGCGGAAAAATTCGAGGCCAAATTCACAAACATATCAGAATTAACAGGCTTCGAAAATCCTTGTATGCCTTCACTACCCGGGCTCATAGTGTCGGACCAAGTAAGACCAATGCTTAAAGGGCGATTTTCATTACTTTATTTAAAAAAATCGATAAGCGATAAGAATATCGTTGTAAGTTTGCCTTGTACCAGCTATATTAAGCACGTAACGGATTTATTTCCAAGAGTTGATGACCGAGTTTTATGGCCTATTATACAACCTTCTGCTGTGTCAAATGCTATCAAAAAACGTTTTAATGGAATAAACATGTCAGTGGGAAACAGTATTAAAAAAACTAACGATAACTTTAATTGTACGGCTCTACAAGTATATGAACCGAAAAATCTGCGTGTCTTACCATCATTTGGTTTTTTCAATCCCATTAACTTTATAGTCGAAATCGTTTCTAAGTGGTCTTTGAATAAGCATTTTTACTCAAACAGTTATAAAAGAACCGGCAGTAAAGACACCCTTTTGAGAAAACATTTAATACTTCAAGAAGCTGTTAGCGAAAATACTTTACCAGTGGGTACAATCAGTAAAATTGGATTTATTTCACTGTACGAGGCATTTAAAAGCGATGAAAGTTGTGCTGAAGTAACTAATCAAACTTGTAGTATAGCAGCACACACTGATAACAAATTATTTCTAAAAGCTAATATAATTTCGGAAAATAATGAAACAGATCTACGTAAGAAATGGAAACCAGTTAAAATTGTCAGAAATAAGAGTTACGTTAAATGCTATAGGAAATGTAATTCTCTATCTAGCATTTCAAGCTATAAATCCACTCCACTGAATGGAGTATCGACTTTAGATGAGTTTTGTCAAGTCCTAGGATCAAATTTGCTAAGCAGTGTTTTAGGTGGATGTCCAGAGAAAAAGATTTTAGAAGCGATCAAAGAGGTAATTTAAATTTTGTTCAAAGGATTATTTTGTCGACGGTTATTTTGTCGGCATGTCGGAGGTTCTGCGGGCGTGAGGTATGATAGTGTGGTCTTTAGTTAATGTAAATGGTTAATCCGTGTTAATTAAAGTAAAATAAATAAATAAATAAAATCATCAGTTAAATATCTATTAATCACTAGTAATATAGATTAGTAATTGATAGGTCTTAGTTTGATTCCTTTAACTAAGATAAATGTTTTTAGATGAGAAATTGGATTACTGAAATAACTCCGCAGCAGGCTCTCCTCGTGTTGCTATTGATAAATAAAAAGGACACACCAAATTTGATTCGCTTTAGGCCTGTCCTTTTGCAAGGTATAGCTGTAAATAGAATCACTAAGGCTGTAGAACTCGATACGGAAATTGAAGTGATAGAAAGAGAAAATTTTAATAAATTGTCTAAAGTGAGTACACACATTTTTACTATGTTTATGCGTATTTCGACTTGTATATCTTTCCAAAAAAACTTTTTATAGAGGTTTAACCGGTTTATATCGGTTTTTTGATACAGAATCCTTAGAATTTTGCTCTTTGAGGAAACCGGTTTTTTTGAGGTTAAGGTAGAGCTAAACCTTTATAAA
>DWFO01006266.1:0-10013 GCA_018246595.1 Mimoniades nurscia nurscia
TAGTGTCCGACCCGGGAATTGAACCCAGGACCTCCCGTTCGGCAGTCGCACTCGCAACCAACACGACCAACGAGGCATTTTTTTTATATTAGGTATTTATTTGTATTGACAATAGTCCATATTACAAATATATATAAAAAACGTTCGTATGGTACGGCGAACCCTACATTTTGTTAGTGTAATCAGTCATTTCTTTGTTAAATGACTCATGAATGACTTAATGACATATAACGGAAGGACTAAAATTAATTGTATTCAAAATGGTATATACCTTAATTTATTATTAAATTAAATACATTAAAGTCAGATATATGAATATAAACTATTAATAAATATGACAACGTGATAACTATATTTTAATTGATTACAGTTATCGTATAAATGTATTAAGTATAATCGAAAATATAATAAACATTTATGACAAATATAAAACAGAACACGCCTGTAATCACCGAAGAGGTAAGCAGAAGAATGTATAACATGTCCACGTTTGACCAGTTACGTTTACGTCCCACTATGGAATAGGTGGCGAGCCTATTGCCATCCACCGAGCACATATCCACACTCCAAGCCACTACTAGAAAATCTAAATTAGAAAAAAATTGTAGTGCTCGATTCGGAAATTGAACCCAAGACCTCCCGATCTGCACTCGCACCTCCAACCAACACGACCAACGAGGCAGCCATTTTATAATAAAAGTATTTTATAACAAAAATACATTAAAACACACAAAAATACACTAAAGCACTACAATAAGAACGAATGAACTAGTGAATGATATTTCAAATTAAGAACATCCAACTCAACAACGGACATGTGAAAGATGATTCGTGAACATTTCGTATCATCGTCCAACTTTTTGCTGTTAATTACACACTAAGAAACATTACACATTGTACATTTCAACGCTGCGCGCGAGTGATGGTACCACATTTACACAACACGATTGACTAGAACCGTTGCGATTCGTGCAACACAACGAATACAAGTTGCTTATCTGAATTTAATTGGAACATCGCCGTCGCAATTTGGGCGTGACGCGCTCGCCTACATTCGAGCGCACATAATAATACTCTCACTGGAATCAATACAGCACTTCTGCATACAATATACAATATACAATATATATGTACACATAGATTTTCACATACAACTATGTAAAGGTATGCGGGCGTTTAACGCGATGCCATGCCGATTTAAAATAAGGAAGTATTAAAAGAAGCTTGGTCCATAACATGGTTGATATATTGTTATTAAAAGGCAACCATAAACATTATGATGGAGAATATTAAATGTTTAATTCTTCTTTGCTGTCAATATTAAAATTATGCATGATCATTTTGCAAGCTTTGATACTAACATTGATGTCACAAACTTTATATGTACGTATAGTGAAATTTAAGATGACATGATGACGCCTATAATATTCCGTGGAGGTGGGAGCAGAGGAGCCTAGTACTCACATTTATAACCAGTTACATTGTACGTCGGATGTAAAAGGGGGTGAAATCATATTTTTCTAATGAGAAAAAAAATGTACGTGAGAAATCAATTACACTACCCGACGTATCTTACACGTACGGGTCAATTTGTGTCTACGTACCGATGTATCATAGCAAGCACGGGGGACGCGCGTAATTTGCTTCGCTACTCTTGTAATACTTATTACATTGATTGCACGGTGCAATTGGAACGTGGACAAATAATCTCCCGAGCACGTGGCCGCGCCGCGAACGGAACGGGTTTCGCCTCCGTACCTATGCAGCTATCCATTTCCACGTGTGATCCGCCCGCCGCATTACGGACGGACCGATGTGAAAATGACCTTATTGCTTAGATTTACGTTTGCAATTATGTGTGCCGGCGGCGCTTCCCCGTGCTAGACTAACTGTTCCCGTGTCCACCGGTTGTCGAGGTGAAAATTCTAATAATGCAAAGCTGACTGGACGATGGCGGCAGATGTGGCGAGAGTGCAGCGAAAGTGGTCGATTCAGTAATTGTAAACATTGCGTCATTTATTGCAGCGTTCCACAAAGCTTTCGATTATGAAGCGTTCTTAGTTCAATGGTTATCTCTCTTTGAAAGCCTTTGGGTCTGTGTTGTTGCTTAAATAGAGCAGTGGTCAATACTGTGTGATCGTAATTTGTAAAAAATGCAAAAGTATAACATAACATATCGCGCACCAACCTGCCGTCTTTTTTGTTTGTTAGTATTAATACAAGACAGGCTTTGTAAGAATAACTAAATATTTCATTGTCATTAAGGAGTTTATTAGTAAAAATTGCTTAAAGGTAAGTAAATGTAGCTTAACGTAAGATAATGCTTGTTGTAACAAACAATTACGTTGTATATATGTACAAGAAATTTCACATGATAGATTTTCCCGGAACAACGAAAAGTCGTTATAAGGAAGCTTTGAAATTACGTTTCGGAAATGATTAGTTCAAACAATTCTAGGGTACCTATAAATCTATTTTGAACTCATGATTTTATAAGTCAAATGCATAAAATTTGTTACTTACTTGTACATTCAGATCGCACTAACTCTCCGAAGGCGTCGTTTAACTGTGTTTCTAGGTACTTATGTAAATTCTATTCGATAATAAGAAAACGTCATGTTACACCAGTTGTGTAATATTTTACATTCATTAACGTGATATATGGACGGGGGCCGCTCCAGTGTTTGACTTCCTCGTGTCAATAAAGGTGTGTGACGAAAACATTTTCACTTATACGCGTAGACGACTTATGAGACGAACAGGTTTCCATATTAACACGGCTTGTGACAACAATATTTGAATTTGGAACGCTCTAATTTAAACTTCGATGAGCTATTTGAAATTTAAACTGGTATGTTTTATAGATCGAACGTCTTATTTGATTCGCCGACTATTTGTAATCGAGGCTATTTGTTATTATCATTAATGAATACCTACGTTTAAATTTTATGCGTATTCCAATCGCGTTTATTAGGATCTACGCGTATCTATTTTATATTCGCAATTACGTTTGTGGATTACGACGTTTTGATTAAACAGTTTTAATTGTGCCAACTTCAGCAGTTAAAAGCTTAAATAGTCTTCCTTGATTATATGTTTTATTACTCCATTACTATTTATTTTCTACTGTTACCAATTAAACTTTTATCAATGAGTAACCGTTTATATTTCTCTGCTGAGTTCAAATATAGACATATAGAAAACTTTTAGTGTAACGTCCATAATATTTACCATTTAATCGTACCTTGGTGTAATAAAGAATAAATTAATAAATAATTGTATAATTTGAGACATTCTAAAAGCCATGTTATGAAAATTATTAAAAAAATAATTATATTATCACGCCTGGATCCTTACGGGGTATACAGGGCACAACGAGTACCAAATATCTCTATCCTTACAGACCTGCGATGTTTATACATAAAACCCTCTTCATACAATAGTTTCGGGTTCATACAATGTTTTCTGGCTCCTCCAATTGCTACGATCTAACCTATTTAATCCAGATAAATAGTTCTTGGCACCTGCCTCAATCTTTAATATCATTCTTTCATAAGTCAATATAAAGATATTGACAATATAAAGACATATCCTAACAATCGGAGCATACATGCATAAAGTTTGATGAACGTGAATGATTTTGCTAAGGCTCATTGCAGGTAATCGCACGCACATCCTGTTGCTCGTCGTTAATGAAGACAATTCAGCCATTACCCGAACCGGAGACTACGCTCAACTGTTTTATAAATAGATTTGTTTGTGTTGCAGAATATGATCTGTTTCTTGCCGAACTGGATAACACAATCTGATTATGTTCGAAACCAGAATTATTAGCGCAACGTTACCAAACTATTAGAGTTAATTGTTCTAAATAATGTGTATTAATTGTTCTAAATAATGTGTCTTAATAAAATTGTTCTAAATAATGTGTCTTAATAAAATTGTTCTAAATAATGTGTCTTAATTGTTCTAAATAATGTGTATTAATTGTTGTTCATAATGTGCATGTAGTGTTCACTACTACATATTTGCGAGGTTCAAGAGCTCAACAGCACTTTTCCCAGCGACTCCCGTGTTCTCTTGCGTGTTGGGTAACCATGACTTCTTACGTTCGATTAACCTTTTACCATTTTCTATAAATGTAAGAAAAGTAACTTCACGCCCGTAATCCCCGAAGAGGTAGGCAGAGGAATGTAGAACATTCACACGTCTCACCAGTTACTTTTACGTCCCACGATGGAATAGGTAGTGAGCCTATTGTCATATACCGGGCACTTATCCAGACTCCGAACACACTACTAGAAAATCTAAATTAGAAAATTTTTAGTAGTGCTCGACCTGGTTATCGAACCTAGGACCTCCCGTTCGGCAGTCGCACTTGCAACCAACACGACCAACGAGGCAGTCATAAAACAAAAACATAAAAGCTCTAAAACAAGACGTATTCGAGAAGTAAGTTAAACGAGATGCAATGAAGCTCATTCACATAGTAAACTCTTAAACTAGATAGCCGTATAAGTGTACGTTATTGGGTGCGCGTGAAATTTTGCGCTCTTTCAAGCATAATCGATTTCGATTACGGACCACCTCGCTACGCGGAAATTCATGAGCGTAATGAATAACTCGCACTCAATATCGAAACCTATCATTAATAACGTTCGTTTGCGTTGTTATGGGTGTGCATAATAGTTTATAAATACTGTCCATCATCGTCGGAGTCATTATTTATTATATAGTCAGTAAGGTTCGTCGGTGAATCGTTGTAGTTCATACAAAAACCTTAGAAATATTCGCCACCAAAACTGTAACTTCATTAATCTCTTACCGAACCAGTGGTCTGAAGTGAATAACAAACTTCTTCCAGCCTTAAGATGTTACTGGTAACAGCTCGTAACCATTGTCATTTTATACAGTGATGTATAAAGGACACAGTAAAATAACTGTACACAAGTATCATACCTATGTATCTGTCCTATATCCTGGTGTTCTTTCCTCGTCAAGAAAATAGATCCCAGGGCTCAAAATACCCCAAATTCATTGCAATATGTCATATAGTGTTTATACATCGCGATGTACTTTCGAAAAAACGTAAATACATTTCGCTAATGAGGGACGCGATTAAGCTCGTTCGGTAGATGGTTGTGCAAGCATCGGAAACTCTTTAATATTATTTACTTACCTCCGCCCGTGTAAATGTCACGCTGCCATTAATAACATTCAATGAGAGTGATTTTTTAAACCGAAGCGTGAATTAAGGCTTTATAATTGAAGGTGGGAAGGTGTATACTCTGTGTAGTCATAAATATGCGCAAATATTGATTTAAAAATTTGTTAATGTAGGTAATTTTTTTTGTACAAAATCGATAGTTTGATATATTCTTTTTTCAAATTAATAAAGCTACAAAGTATACACTGCAGTCACATGCTGTATGTATATGTACATACATATGTAATATAACATCACGTCTGTAATCCCCGAAGAGATAGGTAGACGAGTGTACTACCTACACTCCCACGTTCCATCAGTTACGTTTATGTCCCATTATGGAATAAGTGGTGAGCCTACACCGCTATACACCGGACACATTTTTAAACTCGGAGTCACCACTATAAAATCTAGATTAGAAAAATTCAGTAATGAACTACCCGGGATATGAACACAAGACCTCCCAATGGGCAGTCGCGCTTATTTATTATACACACAATTTACACGGGAATTACTCGTTGGACTTGTTGTCGTACCTTTAATGGTGGTGAATAAACAACAACATTCAACGCTCAACTTTCACGTGCGCGCGTTCGCCGCACGCGCTGCGTACATGCGCAGGTATTTTGGGGAATATTTGTTTCAATGCAGAATAACCGTATTGCATATCGTTGACATACAGCGTCCAATAACATTAGCGATCATTGTGTTACGGTTCAATGTGTCGTTGACGTTATATACCCACACACACACACACACTGATAAGTTATAGGATTGATTCATCCGAATAATAAAATTTTAATCACTTGAAAGTGTTATATCATTGGAAAAGAGTTATAGGGAAGTGTATATTAAACTTTATGTATAAATAATTTAATGTTTTATTAATTACAAATTTAAAATTTTATCCTTTATCAACATCAGCATCAGTAGCATCATCACTATCATTTACTCTTTTGTCGTTCCAATGTTGCACCGGGCTTTTCTCAGAATAATAAACGATACCTAGATATGGCAATTTGACCTAACCTAATATAATTTAAATTTCATTATCATCTTATTGAGATTTGCATTCATTTGCGCAGCATACCCGTTGCGCTTGTGAATACTATCACATTTAAATATTTTATTTACATACATTTAAATATTTATTTATGTACAATACTCCGACCAATATTGGCGCGTAATCGAAAAGCCTAAGCCGAATTCTTCGTGAACTACAACGACTTTGACAATAATAAAATTCACGTCAAAACTTCGTGTTACGACTTGCGAGTCACTTTCATCGCTTGCTCGTAATATGAGGCTGTAGGCAGCTACGTATGTATGTATGTAACGTTCCATTAACGAATTAACCGTCTAGTTATTTATGTCAAGTTAAATAATTGGACGGGCGACAGCGACCGCGCTGGCGGTTGATCTAATTGACGGGTGTATTAAAACACGTGTATGACATTTTCATGTTAATGTACTTAATTGTATTTGTATGGTAACAATTTGGTAAAAAAAATTGTGGGTGAGACTTTTTGTGGTGGCATAATTTTATTATCGTCGCCTATTTATGAAACATTTAACTTTTAAGCTTAACAACACGCCTATAATCCCCGAAGAGGTAGGCAGGGAAGTGTAATGCACTCCCACGTATCACTAGTTACGTTCACGCCTCTCTAAGGAATAGGTGCCATATATTGGACACATTTTCAAGCTCCGAGCCACTATTAGAAAATATTAATTTAAAAAATCCAATGGTACCCGACCCACAGTATTTGAACCCAGGACCTTCCGGTTGGTGGTCGCGTTTGCAACTAACACGTCCAGCGAGGCTGTCAACAAGAAACATTTACAGTGATTATTATACTGTGAAAAGTGGCAATTCTAATTCAGCGTTCCGCCGCCCCGTGTATTTACAGTTCTAATTTACTATTTAGTGTCGTTCCTTCCTTACAGAGGAAAACGTTAGCTTCCATTAGCCAAATTGCCAGACTTAATTGTGTTAGAGTTTGCTTTTATGCATTGTATATTTTGTCGTCCGCGTAAAGTAATAATGCTCGTGTGCTTCATTTAATTACATTTCTTAGACTTCTAGAAGCTTCTCTGGTGTTAAAAAATAAGCCTACCGATATCTCATTACCCTATATTGAAATGGTCGTTCTAGAGAAGTGGTCTCACTTGCTAAATAATATTAAAATATACGATGAAACTATTCTAATATTAGATCTTGCTAAGATCTTCCTCGATTCTATAATAGATGGCGCTAGACGCTTCTTCTGCATCACTGAATTTAATCTTTCACGTACGTATAATATCTCCGAGGCCATTTAAGGATCAAAGTTGTTCTTTTGAACACTTCGTGGAGGATCTTCCTCTACCAAATTACTTCCTCAATTAACTTTTAAAACTACACGTCATATTCAAGACGAATAATTATGTACACCGAGTGAGTGTATTATCATTAAGAATCGTAAAAAGTTAATCATATGACATTAATACGATTTCTTTGTATCAACTCATTGTCTCATACACCCCATTACCTTACATGTGGAAGGACACTATTCACGACCGGACCCGAAGCGCGTGTCCCGGTGACACAGCCAGTGTTCAGTTGCAGGAATTCCCTGGAACACTGACTCATCCGCGACACGTCCTTATGGCGTCCATGATTGTACTATTACATCCATAATTGTGCCAAAACCATTTAGGTGAAACAGCCTATAATCCAATTAATAATCCCTAATATATTTTCGCTGATTTCAATGGCGGCCATTGAGCCGGCAATAAGCAGCGAATTTGGTTGTGATTTTCTAAATTTGAAATTTCCAGCGAGATTTCAGTTTCCTTATTCTAAAGATATATTGAAGTCATCAAATCGTCCATCTTCTATTCTATGGGATGATTCCCTAACCCCTTATTCCATGGGATGTATGTCATAACCTGCGAAATGGGAAAATAACCATACTCCTCTGCCTACTTCCTCGGGGTAATACGGGCGTGATCTATTCAAATTAACCAAAATATATTGCTTATTAATTGGAGGTATGATATGATTCTCGCTGATCTTTCCGAGTGTCATCTGTGTTCGGTTGCGTGGCGCTCCTACCGCTGGCACACCGCCAACGGTATAATAACAGCGCCACCACCGCCGTCGCGTCGAACGAATAATAAATAACGACACTTGCGCTTTTGTATGAGTGTTTTTTAATGTTTGCGTTCCTACGAAAATCGAAGTGTCCGTTCGCCGGCGCTTGTCCGTGTTTTGGCAAGCGGCACAAGTGGGCCGGCTCTACAATAAATAGTTTCGAATATTACCCGCCCAGTGTGTCGATAACCTTTTGATGATGACACGGTAGTTATGAGAAGAGGATACCTATTTGTATTTTTTCTATCCAAAACTTTTAGTTCGTTTTGATAGAAATAATCTTTAATATATTAGAAAAAATATGATTACATTGTATCCTGGTGGGGCGGTAGCTGTCGAAACAACAGTGTGTGTTGCCCTGAGTGCGAACATGCCATTCTGATGTTGCTATGCCCGATAGATAAGTAAACCTTCCTCTACAAATATTGCTCTGACCAGAGAGTTCGATGCGATACTCGTTTATTGTCGAGCCTGAAAACGTAACCACGTGCCGTAAGATTTATGCCTATGAAAAATGACTTGATGATAGTCTTAGCGGATTGCCTTATTGGTAACATAGGTATTGGATATTGACATTTATACTCGTTCCCACCCGTTATCGTCTTCAACTTTCAAGGTTACGAATCGAGAAAATGGAAAATAAAACCTTCACTTGCAATATCCTATCGTACGTAAAGTATAACATTTCCAAAATAAACGTGCACACAGTGAATAAAACAAACAAACATTTGATCACACTAACAAACATTTGTGCACATTATCTCGTAAATGAATGTATGCACGTCGCGTCGCCGTCCGTCGTCTCGAAAGGAACCTATTTGTTTTGCGCTCGACGCCCGCTAGCTCGCGTTGAACGCGGGCCGAGTTTAGCATAATTACTTTGAATGTACAACGCGAGATTGGATGCAGCCGAGTTGTCCCTATGAATTTTTGTGTATTCTGAATATTAAACATTTTTCAGGCAGGTTTATGTGTCTATCGTCGTGTTCGCCATGTATCACCGCCATGTAACTAAAACAGTATTATGTTTTCGTAAAATATGTTATGGGATGAATGTTGTCATCTAAATTATTTGTTCCAACTTAGTTTATAAAAGACGCATTGTAATTCTTCAATTGAATTATAGTTTCAATTAAATTTTAATAATTATGTATTCTATTATATTAATTCTAATATAGTTATTAGAATTAAATGAATGTCGTCAGATCTATTAGCAGAGCATGGTAACCAACATTCAGCAAATTTGTCACTTAGAGTTAATTTATTAGTCATTCATTAGTTAGTCATTAGAGTCACTTAGTGTCAATATATATAGCAAACTGAAATTACAGTTCAATATTCAATATTCCAATTCGTTATTTACTTAGTAATTCGAAAGTAAACATCTCTTCTGGAACGGAATAAACACCGTATTTATTATGTTTTACTCTCGTAGGTCCACTGGAAGATTTATCCCAGTAGCTCGGGACCAGAATAAAAGCTACGGTATCTCCTGCCTGTCGTAAGAGGCAACTAAAAGAATGCTTCCGAGGTTGCAAGCGGCTAGAGGGGGAGGTCGAACCGCTTCTTAGGTAGCAATCTCGGGAAAGACGACGGCATGTGTGGCCGCATGTCGTCGTGAAAATCGGATGACATGGGATGAGGCAACAGGCCTCTCCCGAGTGTCGGGCC
>DWFO01006267.1:0-10012 GCA_018246595.1 Mimoniades nurscia nurscia
ACTCTTTGTAATCTATTTCCTAAATAGGAGCTAAGCAGTTTGAGAGATATACCCCGTATGCCATAATGTTCTAGCTTAGTCTCACAACCTCTATAACATGAATTGCTTAGGGGACTTCTCAAGAATTTAATTTATAGTGAAGTACAGACCGATGTGTATGGTAAACACAGTTACAGCGTCTATGCATAATTGTTTCATCAATACAAATTATATTTCTACATTGTAATGTTATTTTTTTTTTGCAGGCATGTAGTCCTTCCAAAAGAGATGGTAAAGCTGGTGCCCAAAAACCACCTGATGTCGGAGCAGGAGTGGCGCAGCATCGGTGTCCAGCAGAGCCAAGGATGGGTACATTATATGACACACCAGCCCGGTCAGTTGGGTTTTTATTTTGGTTTAGGAAAAGTATGTGTGTATTTATAAATTAATTGACACTTAGTCACTATTGAAATATAATATGAATATTCACAATCAGCTAATTTCACTGATTCTATATATGGATAAATCTCAATACTTTACTAGCAAATAACCACCCATCAATATACTTTTATTTTGAGTTTGTGATGATAAGTTTTGTCAATTTATAATTAATTTTGCTGATTTAAACATGTACAGTTGAGTTAAGAATTTAAACTGATGGTTTCGTTATGTTTTTTTTGTCTATTGTGCTCTTTAACAGTCAAAGAGGAAATTGAAAAATGTGCTGTTACCTAGTAACTACATACCTTTTAATTTGTATTCTACTGAATCAATAGTTAGAATTATGCTTGTATGCATTATTCATCTTTTAATATTATAAAACATGTTTAAGTAATTAATTAATAAATTGCTTTTCTAAAATGTTCATATGATGTTGAAAAGATAGAATTGTTTTGAATAAATAAATAGCTTATAAAGTAAATTTGTTAGTATGTGTTACAATTTCTTTTAAAATGTGTACATTCTAATACTCTTCATGTTATTGTATTTTTCATGTCATTTTTGCTTTTCAGAACCACACATCATCCTATTCAGAAGAAAGAAGACAACCCCTCCTGAAAAGAAGTAAACAGTGTTCCTGAAATAAATACTGTGTTTAAGATGATAATGTACAGTTCTGTCATGGATTTAGCTATAAAACTAGTATTAATTACTGCCCATAACAAATTTTGGTGTGTCCCCCATAGATAATATTAATCAGCTGAAATCATAGATTTTGATTTAATTGATGAATATATTGAGAGAAATAAAAACTTTATAAAGTTATATGGTTAGTCTTCTAAGATTAATTTTTTGCTAAGTTTCAATGTCTTATTTGTTATGGGCATGTTGATCTTCATTCCGTTATGTAAGAGTCCCTGTATATTAGTCATTATGTGTAAGGCAGGCAGCATCATGATTTTTTTTTAATTTTTAAGTATGTAACGAGTGTTGAAGTTTTCTCACACAATGGTCTGGCCATCTTGAACACTGTTTGATGTTATGTTTAATGATGTGTATAATTTTATCATTTGGTTATACAGTCGTGTCTTAATGTATATAATTTAAATCTAAGTAATACGAATCACTTGCAGGTTTTGTTTATACTGAAATTGGATCAATTAATAAATTATTTGGTGCTATGTTATTCCTAGTTTAATTTTGTTGTCCTTTTTAATGCTAAAAAGTTTGGGTGTTGGTCATGTGGTTCCCAGGTCAAGCCTGGGGCTTGTCCCGGGAATTTCATACGGGATCCCGCATTTGGAACATTGCGAATCCGCGGGATCGCATTCCCCAGGTGTGACGTTATGTCGTAACATACACTTGCCAAACATGTTTGTCTATATCTAAATAGGGATCCTGGCCTTGTAGAGTTGTATGATTTTGTTCAAATTCCACCTGTGAATTCAGGTTTTCGTATTACTGTGTTTCACTGCCTTGTTGGATGTTTGTTGCAAGCATGACTGCCAATTGAGAAATACTGGATTCAGAATCCGGGTCGGGCACTACTAGTTTTCTTAAATTTTCTAGTAGTGCCTTGGAGTTATTCCATAATGGGATATAAACATAACTGATGAAACATGAAGTACACTCCTCGAGTCCTCTACCTACCTCTACAGGGATTACATGCATGATATTACCTTGTATAACTGGGTCAGGATAGTACTTGAAGGATTCATTGATAGATTATAAAATTGATTGCACAAATAACTAATATAGCATACAAGTTTTAAAATCTCGTTTATAAAGCAAGATAAAGACAAAAAGACAATCAAGGAATGAGAGAATTTGGCAAATATTAATTTACCATTTTTCATACTCTACTTAACAAGGTGTTTCCAGAAGTCACAATGGAGAATACAAGTGAATACAAAAGGAAAATGTATTTATAAAAAAAAGTCATGATATTAGGATCTTACAAAAAAAGTATAGTCAAATGAACCAAGTGCCATATAAACTATAAAAATAAACAATAGTAAATTAAATAACAGTCAAAATTATGGATAGTTCTTTATTTTCGTTTTTTCTTTGCGTTTGGTGACAAGGAGGACATCTTGACTGAATCAGGTTGGGCAAAGTCCAGTGTATCCACCTTCAGGTCTTCTGCAGTCACAGAGTCTAGTAGATCTAAGCCTTGCAACTGGTCCTGTTCCAGACTGTGAAGCATTTGGAAGCCGGGTTCCAATGAAGGTGTGAATGCATCCAGAGCTGTTGGAAAATGTAGTTCGGGAACTTCTTCCAGCTTTATTTGCTGTGGAATTTCACCAATGGCGACAGCCTCACATTGAGATCTCAGCACCTCACACTTCTTTTTAATCCTAGAATGGTATCGTAATACTCTATTTTCATAAAACTCATGCAGATTGCCAACTTGGAGATCAGAGAAGACTTTAGATATGACATCAGGGAAGCCTGTACTGAGTCCACTTGCTTCCCTATCAACAGCGTTCCTTAGTAGCTTGCCCATATTGGTCAAATAAATGTCTAGCGCATCAGCAACAGCAGTGAGTGCTGTATTGGTGGAAAACGCGAAGCCGACATGACCGATGGCTATGGCCGCGCATTGTTTCAGTGCACGTTTGTGACTCTCCTGTGTGAACGGAAGAACAACCGGGCCGTTTCCGCGTGAGAAATCGCCATATTCTTTCGGTAACAAATTTATTGGCGGGACGCTTTCATGGACCATTTTGACTTCCGGTTCCGGTGGCGGGGATGGTAGACTTAGTGCACCGATTCTCACACCTTCAAATACCGCATTCTCTGTTTGCCCCAGAATGTCCTCTAGCTGTCTGGCATACGCGTGTAATTGTATCGTATGGGTGATAATATTAGGTTTCGGTAGCTCAATAGGCGAAGACTTCACAGTTATAGGTATTTCTGGAATGTTCTGCATTCCTAGTTCTATGATTGGATTGAAGTTAACATTTTGCAACACAGTTTCATCATTTGATTCGCTCTCGAATTCCCCCCACAGTTTTCTTTGCTTTGGCATCTTTTATGTGATTTATTTATATTATGCTATGATTTTTTAATACAATTACAAATGCCAAAACGTCACTTTGGCATAAAAGATAACATAAACATAGATAACACTTTTTTCTTTTTGGTATCACATTATATGTATTTGGCCAATACGGCTATAAGTACGGCTATAATATCGAGGTTCAAATTTTAACAATATCAATCAAGTGTTCTAAATCTCATTTCGCATACTCTTTTAAATTAGTTTATATGCATTAGATTTTACAAATAAAATGAATGAAATATCACCACAGTTTAACTTAGGGCCGAATTAGCATTGGTACTTCTTTTAATTTTGACTCAAGCTATTCATAAGTTTTAATGTTAACATAGATTTCTGATTAATATCGAATTCAAATTGGTCGCACTGTCTAGACCTTCGAGGATACTTCCAAATAGTAAATTGTAACAAAACCACACTTGTATTTCCCTGAAGAGGTATCCAGAGCAGTGTAGTACACTCCCATGTTTCACCAGTCGCAATTACGCCCCCAAAACAGGACGCGAGCCTATTGCCATACACCGGGCATATATCCAGACTCCGAGCCTCTACTGGAAAAGGGAAAATAGAAAAAATTAGTAGTGCCCGGCCCGGGTATTGAACCCAGGACTTCCCGATCGGCAGTCGCACTTGCAACCAACGCGACCGACGAGGCAGTAACTTTACAAATTACATATTTCCTTTTTATACATATTTTGTGTCATTGCGTAGATATTAATTTCTTATATGACATAGATGCACCCACTCGATCCATAAATGAAATAATTGTACTTGGATAGAACATTCTGGAATTGTAACTGTGATCAGTCATATTACATAACAGCCTCGTCCCAAATGGCCGCAGCGGGATCAGTAGCGCTAGATTAATAATAATTAACGCGAAAATTATAACTGCGACCTTACCGCGCGCCGCAATTGTTACATCCGCGCGACACAATTCACATTAGCGGTGGATATATTAATTAAAACGGACTGCGTTAAATTGTTTCCGCAAAAGTGGATATTTTTGTACGATTGTATAATATTTTGTGTGCTACATAAATGATTAAATACAGCTGAACATTTCAACATCGTCCATCATTTTATCGTTCTGCTGTTCGAAATGGTGGTCCTCTTGGATTGGCTTCGGCTACACCGTTCTCTGCCAGATTCGCTAAATGCTAGAGTGACCCTACTATCTTCAGGAGAAAGTTTATGGTATTTTCTTATTTATTTATAATCAATGACTTACTGCCGTGGAACGCATTATTCCCGAGTAGAAGCTGTTAAACTCTCCCTTTTAAACTAATATAATCAACTTTAACATTCCTGTGTAAGTTAAATAATGGCTATGAAACAAAAGTCTAATTGTCATAGACAATAAAGAGCTTGTGAAGAAAGACCAAGGTTAGATTCGAGAGGCTTACATTTAAAACGCGTTAGTAATTAATTGTCAATGATTTATGGTAGCTGAGAACAAAGCGTAATATCGTTTTTTAGGAGAGACAGTGTGTAGCAATAGACCTTTACCGAATGATGACAATGATCAACAAAAAAACATTTTTAAAATAAACTTAAAATAATAGTTTAATCAAGGCAAACAAGTTCTTAAGTTACTTCTTCCATAATTAATTTAATATTTATTACAAGTAATTTCAAAGACAACATTGTTGTAGGTATATTGATAAATTAATTGTACTCATGACACATTTGTATAATTACACTTTAACGTCACGGTACTTCCCCGAAGGCAGACGAGTGTAGCTTTCCCCCGTTTCCATCAGTTACGTTATACGCCCCATGGAATAAGGGACGACCCTACTGCCTTACTCCAGACACCGTTCTACTGCTATGAATATCCAGTAAGAAAAATCCAACAATATTTTACTCAACCCTTAAATCTAAACCAGGAGCTCTAGTTCAGCTATCACGCTTACTACTATTAAATCAACTAGCTTTTGTATACAGTTAAAAATTAAAAAATATATACATTCCCTTAACAATAATCGCTCTAGTGATGCAGCGTCTGGTCAAATACGATACATAGAGTGTAATATACATGAATCCTTGTCCTGTCACTCAGAGACAGCATCAACATTTTAATTAAAATTAATATCATTATTACTTCATCACGCCAGGTCCCTCACGGGCTAGGCAGAGAGCACAGAGTGCCAAATATTACTATTCTTACAGACCTGCTGCGCTTCTTCTACGCTCATCACTCTTTTAATACACGCACGTCAATTTCGGAGACAAATTAAACTTAACCTTGAAATTCGTAGCAACGTCTACGTGCGCTACGCAATGCGTGTATTAATGATAATTTGTTAATATACTAGTACATGTTGCTACGAGCGGCAGTATTAGCGTAGAGCTACGACGCCTACAATTTTGGTAATACAAGTACATGACACAGAGAAACTATTTACTTTTCAGGACTGTATACACACAATCTTCTATACAAAAGAAAGCTTTATTATTTTAGCATTATAATTGTATCATTACCCCAGGTCCTTTATTGGATAGGCAGAGGGTACGGAGTATCATACGTATATCGTTCTGTTCTTATAGATCTAACCCACTTATTTTGTATCCATCATTGTTTCCTAACGAGCACGTCGGTTTCGGTAACAGTTGACTTCCCTATCAGCCAATATGTGACCCTTTTATTCAAGATGAACGAGTATTGGTCTCTCCAAACGCCTGTGTCCATCAACTTATATTGATTCGTATCAAGTTGGGAAGTGCTGTGCTTAATACAAAATGATAGAAATGTACAGACATCTCGAAGAAATGCTATGACGTCACATTTCAAAAAATAACATTTTTTTCGACCCTTTGGTCGTTCCACTGCTGGAACATGGGTCTTCTCTCGGAGTGGGAGGGTTAAGTCCACAGTCTGCCACGCTTATATTTCAACTTAAAACGCACATTTTTAAGAGATGCGCGCTAGGATTTAAACCCGGTCTCCCGGAGTGAGAGATCGAATTTAAAAAATAACATGAAATTCGTGTGACGTAATTTATGGTTGGCCCCTTATCACAAACATCCAACTATTCTGCTGCTAGTTCTATTAAGAGTGAAAAGGACACTAAATATATTGCAATCATAACGGAATTGTATAATAAGGAAACTGTAGATAAAACTATTTAAAGACATCTTTATAATAACGAAGTACCTATACTCGAATATAACAGTCTAAGAGTTTGATAACAGGAACGCTACACTCAAAGACAACCATTCAGATTGGTTGTATGATAATTTTACCGGGAAACGAATCCCGGACAAAATTGTTTAATATACGGGAAGAATCAGCAGTTGAATATTATATCAATTGTTTGATTTGTTAAGGTTTCTGTTGGCATTGTCTATCCTGCACTGGTTACCGCGCGATGTCTGATTCTGATTCTAGCAACAATCTTGATTTCGGTCGGAAAATATCCGAAACTGCAGTTCAAGCAGCAACTAAAGTTCTACAGTACTATTAGAAATATTTTTGTTTCTAAACTTTTTTTTAATTTTGTTTCCACAAAATAAATTTTAAATCATCATCATCATTATCATCACCATCATCCTGTTTAAGTCCACTGCTTCACATAGGTCTATGTAAGCCTATAAGGCCAGGGAGGCCTCCCCGAGGGGTTATTAATACATATATTTTGTGGCTTTTTCTAAAGGGTTCCATGAAGGAAATTGTTTTTAAGAAACAGGATCGCCCAATATTTATATTAAAATTGTGTTTGTACAAGTACTACTTGCTATAACTACTGCTTACTACATTTACTGCTTACTACAACTACTGCTTACTACTATTACTGCTTACTACAACTACTGATTACTACAAGTACTGCTTACTACAACTACTGCTTACTACAACTACTGCTTACTACAACTACTGCTTACTACAATTACTGCTTACTACAACTATTACTTAGTGGCGACTGTTAGTTATTGTCACGATTATTGGAGTACTGAAACTATACAGTTATATTTCAAAATAGTCGTTATCAAAACAAATATATTTTAATTTATTAATATACCGTAACGCAGTTATATTTAACTCTATTGTGAATTCGTACCTAATCATTGTTGTTTTAGTACAATTATTACAGGTTTTAGATAAGATTCGTATCGCTTTACATGAGGGCTTTATGTAACGAATTTTACATATTATGAACATTCGTATTATTAACGAGTAATATTATTACACTAATCACCAAAATGTATGGCGACTAAGCCATCGTCAATAAAATCAAGTTAAAAGTGAACTTTGCTATCATTGTACATGTGCATATATTTCGCTTATTAACTATACGTTTATAATTATTATTACACGATTACCGAAATGTAAACGTCGCGTTAAAAGTAAACGCTGCTATCATTGTACAAACGCGCATACACATATCGCTTATTAGTTGTACGATTCGCATGTATTCAAACGTAGGACGTCGGTACTCGTGCGCGAGGGCTTTCTATTCAGGACATGAAACGCCGCCGGAAGCCGAATCGCAGATCAATCGTCACATTAATCCCCCTCCCCTCCACTCCCCCCCCCTTTGCTACGCCGCCTCGTTACAGGATCGAGGATGTGCAGACGGAGTGGCTCGTTTGTCTCGTCACCATAACTCAGTCTCAGTCCGCTGTCGGCGCTCAAACGAGACGTGCGTGTAGCGCACACCCAAACACGCACGCGATAGTTATGCAGTGGCTGGATTTCGAACTATTCAGTGATACTTGTTGATTGCTACATATCTATTCTCATTCGGTGAGTGTTGTTTTATTAATTTGTTATTGTTTGATTGTTGTGATTTTATTACCGACACTTGTTGCTGCGCTTCGGAGTCTATTTCATGTTTGAAGATTTTTCAATTAGAATTGTACGTCGCTGTTGTGGACTGTTAACTGTTTCATGCTAGACATCCAGATTGGAGTTTAAATAATGACAAATTGCAAATGATAGACAATGGAAATCTTGATGAAACGAAAGCGGCTACCTTCGGCTTTACGTAAATACATATATACATACATATTTGAATGCATTTGTCTATTGTATTGTTTATAAAAAAGTATCAAGCCAGCAATTTATCTACTATATTATTGAAATACTATTGATCAATTAAACAATGTGTAAATTTTCATAAAAAAGGATGCTTTTTTAATTAAAACAATAAAATATATTATGCAGGATTATAATATTTTTATCGGATATACATGTTATATTGGATATATGGTACATGGCATCTTATTACAGTTTATGTAGGTTGTATTTTAAATAAGATTCAGTGACATTTAGCGTCATTTAATTTTTTTTGAAATTTTCATTATAGCAACACTCAAGTTCTTCATTTCCAAAATCATGTGTATATTATGTATATATGTACATATATTTCTTATATGTAAGTATATGAATTTTATTAAAATAATCAAATAAATAAAAATTAAAACGCTGTTTTCATATACTTAAATATTATTGATAATTTTAAAATAAAACCGACACAATACAAAACGCTGGTAGAGTTTTTCGGAATAAAATCATTAATATTATTAATGAATTACTCATGTATATAACAATCATATAACACATTGGAATGTTTATTTGTATCCTAATATTCATAATAGCTTTTTACAATTTGTGCTGAAATTTATTACAAATAAAACAACATTAAATACAAAAGGCGTAAATTAATAAAAACTCCATGTACAATAAATTACGAATACATTATATATTCGTACAATCTGGAATTATTCAAGACATGAATGAAAAGACACTTCCTAGGTAAGTGCGCTACACCCTACGCTGCATATCGGTTTCCCCCTCAGGTGGGATAGCAGTCAAACGCAAGCGCATGCTAAAAAAAAATATATATAGGTATACAAAAATTAGAAAACCTTCATCTACCTAAGGCTAGATTGGTGATGACGACAATGACTCTCTTTAGGGGTAAACATCTGCTCTCCACTTCGCCTTTCTTTACAGAAATAGAGCGCTAATTGCTTAGAAACAGGCCTTCAAATTTACCTTAAATGTTCAGCTCTCCTTAGCTGAAAATCGTAAGTAAGTCGACAAAAACATAATGTTGAGTGCCTTGTTGGTCGTGTTGGTTGCAAACGAGACTGCCCATCCAGAGGTCTTCGGTTCAAATCCCGGGTCGGGCACCATTGTATTTTTCCAACTTAGATTTTCTAGTAGTACTTCTACACTCCCCTGCCTACCTCTCCGGGGATTACAGGCGTAATATTACATAAAAACCTAACGCCAATCATACAGAACTATGGTAGAACATCACGGTAGTTTATTTAGAAGTTTTTAATTGCGGTTTACATATATTTTATAAGGAAAACGAACATGATTCTATTGTTTATGCAACACGAGATCCCGTTTAATATATTCTGCTGTCCGAGTGATTTATCGTTTTGCGTAATAGGTAAAGCGCATATTATTATTATTATTTTAACAAGGCAGATGCCTTACGGGGTAGGCAGAGAGCACAGAGCGGAAAATATGTTCATCCTTATAAAGATCACGAGCTTTTTACATTTATCGCTCTTTTA
>DWFO01006268.1:0-10011 GCA_018246595.1 Mimoniades nurscia nurscia
TAACTGGTGAAACGTGGGAATGTTCTACATTCCTCTGCCCACCTCTTCGGGGATTACAGGCGTGAAGTTACTTTTTTACTTGTTTTATATAGTTCATACATACATCCATATATATCTTCACGCCTGGTCTCTCACGGGATGCATGAAAGAAGCCTGCCCGAGCGGCGACTATCTCTGATTAGGTACTAACATACACTGCCCGGCGCGCCCTGGGCATTGCGACTAATCCTTTCACCACGATCAGCTATCGACTCGACGAACAAAAAGATACATGTCAGTAGCAAAAACAAATGGTCATCCCACAGACTTCTTGTATAAACCATAAATATTAATGACACTTAAAAGACATAATGTTTCCTTAATATTATATTAAGGTACAGTTTATTTGGTCGTTTTAAATATACCGTGTTCATAACATCGTATCCGATCGTGTGTCCCGTATGAGCACACCCGGTTAACCGGATCCGAGTGACAACGTTCACAAAAGTCCTGTTTACATTACACCCAGTTTGCCCGTTGTCGGTCGAAATCCGGTTCGCGGGAATTTTAATTGCTTATTAAAAAAAATTACTCTCGTTCGCAATATTCCCACAGCGATTTTTCGAAAACTTTCATGTGTGGAGGGGAGAATAGATTAAATTAAATTTATTGTCCGCTGTACCTTTATTTTATTTTTTTGCAGAATTGAAAGTTGCGAATAATTTGTATGCGGATAGAAAGTTTCAATTGCGATCATGCAATATGTAGGGTACTACCCATAGATCGCTTATATATAAAAATATAATAAGCTTATATCACGAAGACTGAAAACAACGGTAAATCATTAGGTATATTATTTACAATTCGTTTCAGTTAAATTAAATTCAAAAAACAACAAACCAAAATTCAGATTTACTGATTGCCCTCTTATTACCCGTTGACATATTTTAATATAAAGTACATTCCAGAACAGTTCATAAATCGGTTTTCCAATATGACGATAAAAAGATCCCGCTTTTAAAGTCATTCTCCCACTCTTCGCGACGAGAACAATGTTGTGTTCTTTATCAATTTTCGCGACGGGAACAATGTTGTGAATTCGCGTGACGCGCGCGACGGCGACATGTGCGCCGTCTGAAATGCTGTTGAACTTGCAAATTGCGTCGCGTCAACTTCGACAGGACACATCTCATATACACGAATACAAAAAAGGAGAGACGTGAAGGGGAGAGACAGAAGTGTGTTAAGTGAATACCAATATTGGGCGCGCTGGGATCTGCACTTGGATAGATAGGTAGTTGTGTTGTTACTTTTCACGAACGTTTCTGCTCTAGGAACAACTTGTTAAAAGAGATGTCAAAAGTCAAATCAATTAAAATTTATGCTTAATTGCCAAACGGTTAAACTATTTGATCCAATCAGAGGAACATGTCAGAAAATTTAATATTTTTGCCTCCATTTGAGAGTCTAAAGTTTAAACCCGTCTTTTTTTAAACATCTATGACATAACTATACATTTGTATGTGTAAAAGTATTTTATCAGCCGTCTGATTTCGATAAACGAAGCTATTTTTATTACGTATTATGTATATAGATAGAGATATGTGTACATATATGTATAGATAGTGTAGATGTATCAAGATATTATTAGGTATTCACTGCTAGAACAAACGTCAAATCCGCGAGAGAACAACAGAAAAAAAAATTAACAGTTAAATATACATATGTCAACCATTTGTTAGGAAAGCGTCGAGCGTCGGCAAACGGTCCAACTTGTAACGACACATCTGCTGCCGAACTGATTCCGAATTGAAACTCGTAACTCGCAAACTTCCGCTGTTCGCCGGCGACAGCTCTTAACATGTACACGTTTTTAGCAACAAGCCATTTATTGGCACTTGGGGAAATTTTGTGCGCGAGGGAGATGGAAAGAGAAGAGAAGGAAATGATAGATTCTGACCATATTAACACTATGGAAGTAATGAAATTTATGAACGTTATAGCCCCAAAAGTATATCAATTTATAACTAGTATCAGATATGTTTTTCCGTGTTTCAAATTAATCATACCTGCAATGCTTAAAATACGATTTTTTTTACTAATTAATTTTATGTCACGATTAACATTTAAAAACTCGTAAGAGTGGAACATAATAATACACTTCGTAAAATTATAGTCCGTTTTATAATTAAGATATTTCATTAATAAAGGTATTAATGCGTATATTTACATCATTAAACAAAAGTTCCTTAATCGTTATTTAACTTACATTGGACATTAACATTTAACTTACGTTATCTATTGGTAATTGATATATTACTGTCTAATTTTATATGTTAAACGCCTCTGTCCAACGTAATTGAGCAAGTTTACAACTTCATATCATTAGTGAAGAAAATGTTAAATTCTGACTCGTAAATTCTCTTACAAGATAACGTCGATTCGTACAAAAAAAATTAACTTATAAAAGAATAAACTTATAAGATAAAGCTATTAACTACTTCGATACATGACATAAGCTGAAACAAAACTAATGATCCTAAGAATGTATATCTTAGGACAAGGTTTTTAATAGCCAATACGAACAAGAAAAAAATTTCAACTCGAATTAAGTATCCAATAATTGGAATGAATTCGAGTGAGATATTACATTATAATGGAAGATGGATCAACAGAATGTAAAAATGTAAAACATTCCTATGAACAGGTGGCGCAGATTCCTTCATCTAAAGTTCGCCTGTGAAAGCTATTAAGCTGAACCTCTTTATTACCACTGAGAAGTGGCGCTTTGCATTGTATGCAATTATGAAATCCAGTTTAATGGTCAATGTACGGACACCGGATACGCTACGTTAATATTGCACGTCTTATTGTACGTATTGTATACGTCCTTAAAGAAACAAACGTTGTATCCTGATCAACAGCTACGATAAAATATTAGTGCAGCTATGGGCAGCAGTGTAGGAGGCGGTGTGAGAGACTGCGCTCTGCAATCCCCAACCCTTGCCAGCTTGTCCAGCGTGAGCATGACGGGCACAAGCTCTACGGGAAGGGCTTTTGTCCAGCCGTGGACCTCAATAGGATGGATAATGATGATAATCACGATACAAAATTTATTATTCCATCCGTATCCCCAGTTCTTAATGACACCGATGGCTTCAAAAAAAATATTGGCAAGCAATCATACAGTTGGTCACATTCACAGTGGCCGCATCATCAAAATGCCCGATGTGTCAGTTGTGAAGAGAAATTGCAACATAATAGCGAGAGAAACGAAGCGGTCGATGGACTGTGAAATCGTATGAAATCGAAACTGGGGAATAAATCTTTCCAGTCGTGAAATGTAATGTTAGACTTTGAGATGCAACGATGCAAATTCAAATGAAGACCAGAATGTATCTGTTACTGTTATAATAAAGTTCAGTGACTAGTATGTGTACAGTAAATTATAAACTCAAATTGCATAAGTGTAAAAACTTTCGAAATCAATTACCTTCGGAGGCAACGAAACACATAATTGAATCCTAATAAACTTGATTAATGTCAACGTTAAACAAATTTGATACTACGCTACCAAAATTTTTTTGATGTTATTTAAAGAACAACCGCTTGTTTTCGTTTTCGCTTCATCAAAAATCCATGTTTAAAATAAGATTTTGAACACACAAACATATCTACATGTTATTTACCCCACCAAACTGATCTTCTTGGTGTTAACATAGAGTTTGAATCCTGGAACCTGTTCCATAAACCTAATCAAAGTCATCTTATTTCATAATGCAAACCTAGCCTAAATAATTCACCGATATCTCAGCCAGCTCAGAATATATGCCCACAAAAACCGAGTCACGATCTTCACTGATTTATCCTCTAAAGTTTCCGTGCTCACTCGTCCCGAGACGTTTTCGATTTTATACGTACCTACCGATTTCACACTCCATCGCGCTGGTTCCGGCTTTATAATCCCATATCTCATTGGTTCATCAAAACAAAAGGCTTAAGGGTTCTTATATTCCCGAATGATTTCTTTCGAATATAAAATTATTTTAATGGCAAGATTTTTATATGATAGTTAATGCTTCACGGTTTGATTGGTTTTAATAAGAAATCAACTTCCTTCTATTTGATTTTAAAACACCTTTTTAATTAAAACAAAGATTTATTATTATTTTATTATACAAAAATTAAAAAAGTAACATCACGCCTGTAATCTCCGAAGAAGTAGGCAGAGGAATGTAGATCACTCCCACGTTCCACTTTTACGTCCCACTATGGAATAGGTGGTGAGCCTATTGCCATACACCGGGCACGTATCCAGACTTCGAGCCACTACTAGAAAACTACTTTTATTATTATTCTAATATTTGAGTTAAATGAATAGAAGTTAAACCTATATTACTATTTTACTGAATTTTAACTTGTTGCTAACGTAACATAACATAATTTAAATTGAAATGTTCTTTTAAAATATGGTGCATCTGTTTGCCTTTAACATATAATTTACATGAACCATGTAATTCAGATTACAAAAAATATTTTTGTAAAAACAAAATTTCGAACAACAAAACAAAGCATTCTACAATAAAAAACAAATGTTTTTATTTCCCTGTAGATACAATGCAATTGATTAATTTGACCATCCCACAAGTTTGCGTTGCCAATATTGGCTTGCGTTCAAATTGTTCGGCAAAGCTTTTCATATCAGTAAGGCTTAACAGTTAAGCCGAGTTTAAAAATATCGATCAAAATGTGCTTAAAAAAGCGACATAAAATGGATCGAAAAATATATCGAAGCAGTCGATGAACGCCGTTGATAACAGAAAATCATAGGGAATATTCTAGAATTGTATAGAACAGAATTTGATTTCATTGTATAAAACACCTACTCATTAATTGGTTTATTTTTATGAAATATACTGGATTATTGCTGGTTGTTTCGTCTGTAATATTTACGAGTATGTTCCATTTTGATAGAGCCTTGCATTTCATTCTCGCAAACGCTTTATTAGTCCTCCGAGCCAGATTTATTGCTCCACTATAATTCCGCGCAATAAACACTTGCAATCCAATCTCAATTATACTTTGGGGTTCCTTTGCGAATTCAATTAAACATTGTCGACTGAATCACATCGAAACTTCTTGTTAATTGCTACGATTAAAGTTATAACTATGAGGTAGAAATGTTGGGTTACGTATTGGTGGCAAACTTAGTAGGTATGTGTTTTGAGTTCAAAGCATTTGTTCTAGCGAGACATGTTCGATGGATATTTCTGTACGTTATATCTACTAATATGCAACAAAATATATTTCAATATTAATAAATATAAAGCTACTGACAAATAATATTATGGTAGAAACTTAAACCGGATATCTGTTATAAACAGCGTAAAAGTTTACCAATTACGCAACTTTATTCCAACAGCTTCGAAAATCTTCGACAGCTTGGCACAATGAAAAAAAAAACTTTTCATTTTAGTTCTACATCAAACATATATTTAATATGTAATAAACATAATGGAAATTTCTTTTTCACATATTTGTATATTGAATATGAATAATAATATAAAATGAAATAATGAGTTAATCCCGAATGAGAGATACCTAAATCTGATATTGATAAATAATGTTACATTTAAAAACATTTATTTGGATTTTGGCAACATAATTGACAAAAACAAACATAACAGCAATCAAATTGATGAAATATTATCCCACGATGACGATTTATGAACGAATCAACAACAAATAAATATTTCAAACACATTGTTATTGTACACAATGAATAGTACCTACTAATTTCAAAAACAGGAAGGCACTCAATCTAAAGTAATTGTCGTTTCAATCACAGGTAATCGTTAATAATCCGGTTATGTGTGCGACGAATCCATTAATCGTGCACTATTGTTCTCGCATGCGACATTGATTGCTCGAAGTGTTATCGCATGATTTCATAATAGGCATTGGAGGACCTAAACTGTGTTTACGACTTGTACGCCTTTTATTGTTCCCGTTTTGATGGCTAATTGTAAAATGAGCCCGTTTTCATAGCTCTCGCGGGAACACGGGAATTGTAATGAGAAAGTACAATGCTTGGTGTAGTTAGAGGAAACTTGACAAGGCGAAATAATTAAAGACTAAGTGTACAGGGGTAGAACAATTGTTGCTGGCTATGTACGGGATTTGAAGCAGCACCCGAGAATCATACAAACAGTAATACAAGTGACAAAGTAAGCTAACAGGTTAGTTTAGATGACATAGGGTAACAGCTTGTTAAAATTTTTAGACGTTTGAATACATTTTTCGTTCATTAATTCCTCCTGTTCCATAGTAAGACGTAAACGTAACTTGTGATACGTGAGACTGTATTGTACTCTTCTGTCTATCGCATCGGGGATTGAAGGCATGAATGATGTTACGTTCCTCTACAACAATAAGAAAGATAAAACGTATAACCATAGTTTTACAATGAAGAAAGGTTGTATGGAAAAGGCGTTGCTTCGCTGTCCGTAATGAAATCCAAAGATTGCATATTTTACGGATACTCGATACCACGCACCGTAGGGCTTGATAGTCAGCCAACGAGTGTTTTAACAACACGAATATTTCATAATTTCAAATGTTTAACTACATAATTCTCTCTCCGAGAAACATATTCAACACTAATTACACATGAATTTTAACACGAGTGAAATGGAATGGGCTTAAGTATTGATAAATTCAATAAACGAGAATAATAAACGCATAAGCATTGTAAGGTTCATCTGCATTACGAAGTTCAAAGTTCGAGCCAACACAATGTGACTAGATCCTTGGCCCGCATCACTTAGACACATATGTATTCAATACATGGTCTTCACGTCTTTCTGTGAACAACGTCGAATCCGAGAGGGTCGCTCCCGGTATCGACATACCCAAGTGCTAAGCTTTAAAAAAACATTAAAAGCCAATAAAGACACGAGGATTTTGTGTCATTATTGACAATAATGAATTAGTTTATACTCAGAAACAGTATTGCAATATTGCAGTTTCACACATGTAGACTGCTAAGTAGTGTTTTTAAATCACGGCGACATCAACGCATGAAACTCGTTTTATGGTAAGGTCCATTTGCAGTAGACTCTTTACCGTATTTACAAGATCGGTGAAGATCATAAAATACCTCGGGTAGCTCCCAAAGTAGTCTAGCTACGATATATGGTAGAAATATACATGTATTAAGCCGGCTAAATTCAACCATACAACGATTTACTTCTCATTAAAATTCAAATCGGGCCTTTGAATATAAGACAATAATTTATCATATTACTGAATTTTACGTCTTGGGTTGGCTCAACACTTTACAGCTGTACTTTGATAGACTTTTAGCCCTACACTGAAAAAAGAACAATTGATATAACAAAATTAATTAATGACTAGATGAAGACAACGGACGTATTTTGATTTAAGAAAATAACATGGCGACTAAGGTTTAAAAAGTTTTGTAATGTCAGAAATCGTGCCACGATTCGAACTCCATACCCCTGGATTGAGAAGCAAAATTCTCAACCATTGGGCTGTCACTTATTGTTTAAGTGTACCACTAGACGGCTAATTGCTGGTCTCATTCATCACGCATCAGCCAGGAACGGGCGGAACTTGTCGAAGCTCCATACAAATAAAGTACACCATACGTCCCTGTCGAGAGCCAATCGGCCTACATATGACCGGGGCAAGTTACTTTTCAATCTAATACAATGGGATTACGCGTCACTATTACGTATCGAAAGCAATTTAATGTCCATAGCAACTGTCGTAATAAAATTATCAATAAAACGCTTAAATGTGTTTGTATGAAGATAATATAACTGGTGAAACGAACTACATTCCTGCGCCTGCCTCTTCGAGGATTACAGACGTGATGTTTTGTATGTACATAGTATGTCATTTGTAATAATAAATGGTTAGTTATCATATACATAGTTTCAATTATGTTTTTGTAAGTATTATCAACGTGGTGACACACTGATACAATGTACATACCTATATGTATAAATACATTTACAACGCTGAAAGTATGTTAAAAAAATATTAAGACGTCACATTTATATTTTACGAAAGTATTTAAAAATAAAATTAAAAGAAACAACGTAAAAGTTTAAAAGTTTGTGTTTTTTGAGGAAAGCTGAATTTGTTGTATAACACAAACTTTTGATGAAATTTTAACTTTCGCTGACAATACCCGATCTGGATGGAAGATAAACGTTTGAATAAGTTGTCTAACGTTTTCTTGGACCACCAATAATGTCTATGAGACATGATTTTGCATAGTTAACAAAAATATTTGCAACTATTTCGACTCCAGCGCTACAACGGAATTTGATAACATGGCATTCGATATATTACTAGGAATTCCTCATAATTAATTAAGAGGAGGTTGAAGGGAATGCATTTTCTTCGGCAAGGATAAAAAAAATATCAGAGAAAAGATGATATTTGGATTGCCGCCAAGTCGTGCCACGTAGTGAGAAAACATTTATTTCATGATTAACAGTAAAAAAAAATGTTTCGTAACATCTCGCCTGTAATCCCCGAAAACGTAGACAGAGAATTGTAGTACGCATCGGCGTCTCACCAGTTACGTTTAAGTCCCACTATGGAACAGCTAGTGTCCCTATTACCATACAACAAGCTAAAAAAAATCATTCAATTAGAATGTTTACTTAGTTATTTAATCCTCATAGCAATATCCATTTTCATAGCGACACGTAGTGGAGCGTTGACCCTTTCAAGCACGTGACGTGACACATGTGGGAGATTAATATTGATAGAGAAAAACCCCAATACAAGGATTGGAGCTGAATAACTAACTTTATTTTTAGATTGTACACTTTTTGTCACTATCGATGTACTCGTACATTTAGATTGAATAGAGTCGTTGTCGTTCAACTTTCAGTGAATAAAAATCCGTTATAAAAGACCTTATCTCACATACACAATATAGTAAAATCGAAAAAATGTTTGATTTAATAAAGTGGAGTTTTTAGTTTCATGGTTGGTTGCGCACATTTACCGGCTATGTATCACAGGATGCTCCAAATTCCATTCCCTTTCGTTTGCTAGGAACTTGAAAAATATAAAATAAAAGGTTGCTTTTTTAAAGTTACGATTTAATTTTTTTTATTGTTAACAAACTATGTACAAACAAGGCCTAGGGGGCGTGTTTTATTTTCGTGGGCATTATATGTCCAGCTGTGAACGTCAATAGGCTGATGATGATGATGACGATGTTTTTCTTTGACCTCATAAAATATCAGAAACACTAAAAAAGGTACAACCATAAAGTCCTGTCATCATACCCTAATTGCAGTGAACAGACGTAATGTGGTCACCCTATCCACACAAACAACTTATTTGATCTTCAATTCTACCCATTGCAAGTACAATATACGCAATGGTAAAAATCTACCTTTTCCGTCTAACGTCGTCGCCAGCTATTAGGCTCGTTTTATGTTTAATGAAAATATTCCAAATTGAAACATTAAACAGTTCAATCGTTTTCTTTTCCCTTCCGAGGTTCGAGAGAGTCCATGAAATATGTCCTCAATATGGTGCCGCATTACATGCCACAAACTAGCGTTTAAGTGTGACAAATGACAAGCCACTCCGAGGTCGTTTCGGGTGCGTTTGTAGAGACGCTGGAAAAATTGGGAATATATCCTCTGAGTAATGAAGGGGAGTTGACAAGAGAGGGGAAATCAGTATTGGTACGACAGTATTGTTATGACAAGTTCGTTACAGAACATTTTACCTACATAGAAAAATACCAATTCTGTATAAATATTGCTGGATAAATAGATTTCAAAAGTTATAGAAAGGCAGTTCGAGAACATTCGGCACGTTTCTAGAGTGGCCAATGGAGTCACAAGTCTGGAAACGTGGGCGGACATAAATGACTACGAATTGTCTTCTGCTCGATTTGTCATAGATTTTCGCTGTTTGTCCGATGTTTGCTAGCAGCTCTGAAATGTACGATAAGGTCTTCTTAACGAAAAT
>DWFO01006269.1:0-10010 GCA_018246595.1 Mimoniades nurscia nurscia
GACTGCCTCGTTGGTCGTGTTGGTTGCAAGTGCGACTGCCGAACGGGAGGTCCTGGGTTCGATTCCCGGGTCGAGCAGAACTAAATTTCCTAATTTAGATTTTCTAGTAGTGGCTCGGAGTCTGGATAAGTGCCCGGTGTATGGTAATAACCTCACACCTTATTCCATTGTGGGACGTAAAAAGTTACTGGTGGAACGTGGGAGTGTTCTACATTCCTCTGCTTACCTCTTCGGGGATTACAGGCGTGATGTAAATACCTACATATAACATATTTTTTGTCTCGTTAAAAAGTATATATCGACATTTACATCGTTAACTGCCTTAATTTCCTGATGGTAACTAATAAATTTTTTTTTCGAAAGTCTTATTACATGACATATCGTTTTTACTGGTGCATGAATATTATTACATTATTACATACATATCACGCCAGGTCCCTTGCTGGGTAGGCAGAGAGCACAGAGCCCGAAATATCTCTATTCTTACACACCTGTCGTGCTTCGTCCACATTCATCACTCTCTTCATACATGCACGCCGAATTCGGAGACTTGTAATTTTTTTATAGTTATCGTTATTACTACAGCGCGGTTAAGTAAAAACGGACTCGGCATTCTAATTGTAAGTGTTGCCAAACCTGACCATTTGGGTGGAAATAGATATACCTATAGATAAAAATACCTATAATAATTATTATAATCGTCAATAATTATAAATTAGTATATATACTAAACAAAACAATAATAAATATCTATTAAAATACTAACGTCTCGAAAAAAAAAATTATTTATTTATTCATTTTAATTTTCCGGTGACTACATAAATATAAAGCTTCTTTGCTAACGAAAAATATTAATATCCGTGTATATTATCGTGATTTTTTGTCGAATAGTTTTTATTATTATACGACGACAGATTTTTTACTCGAGCCGTTGTTAAAGCAATGATTCATGCTTGAATCGGAAATTCAGTCAGTCGTTGTAATTTAATATAACACAAAATACTTTAGTGCGCGCAAATTTAACCAAACGCAATGTTTGTTTAACGTCTGACCGATACTAAAATGAAAGCTAAAAACGCGGTTCACACGTAAATGCTTCTTAAATGGTTGGCTCTGTGTCTAAAATTACAGCAACAAATAATTATAATTCACACAAAAAGAACCCAGAGGTGACTAGAAGAAAACATTAATATGAGATAGGTAAGAATAGATAAAGCAGAAAACCGATTTAGTCAATGCATTTTTTTTAACTGATAAATAACTAATTATATCGTTAATAAATGTTGTTTTTATAAATATATCCATAGGTGCCCATTTATGAAACAAGATACTAACAGCATCGGTACTGTAGAATCACTTACGTCTGCAGTACCACACCTCGAAAGAAATTCTCACGCGCTGTCTAAAACATCCGAGCGGTGCAAACGCAAAGCGCAACCCGTCCAATCAATACCCAATCTTACGTCCTCAGCGCACAGCTTCGCGAGCGGCCGCCGTGACACGAACTCACAAAGTGACCTTCTGGATCCGGTAGCTTTATAACGCTTAAGTAATTGCGAGGCGCGGCCGAGGGCCAGATGTCGGGATATGCGTACCATTTCATTAGCGTGCTGCTGTGTCAGAGAGATAATCCGTATTATTATAGATCGCACTATCTAGATTGTAAGTGATACGGGACCACGCATTAGCGTTGTAGAAGTTCGGTGTCCGTCCTCGTCGATGTGGACGGCAATTGGGTCATGACATCTTGGTATCTAGTCAATGATAGAAATTTAATCGATCTTAATGGATTAAGTTATACTAAACAATTTATATCCTCAAATATTCGAACTAAACTTACTTAACTGCATATAATGATAGATAAAAATATAAACTAAACATAAATGTCGGGATAGCTTCCATCACAATAAATCTCATCAAAAATGTCGCACATCAACATTAGAAGGAAATAAAAGGGACATTTTAATGAATAAATAGAATGACAGTAACAAAGGAAGAAGTGAATAAAATGAGAGGAATCATTTATATGATAGGAATATTACGAAACTGTATGACGTCTGATAGAATTGGGTCAGAATTGTATGATTCAATTGAGACTTTCTCACTGCAGCATACGACATACATTTTAATTAATTAATGTTTTATTCATGTTTTCATTAAACATTCTAACGGTCATGTTAATATCAATCTTAAAATCAATCATCGGACTGATAATGATAATATTATTGTCATTAACATAACATAACATAACATAACTCTTAAGAGAAAAAGCAACATACAATTTCTTTATAACCGCACTAAAAACATTTTATGGTACATCTCGAATTTTAGTGTACCTATTTCGCCCAAAAACAATTGTTCCATCTACCTACCCGCCAGCCCTACCTTACACTAACTTAAAGTTTTCCCCCAATTTCGATCTTAACATCACAACCGTAAAGTTCAAATTCCGCCAATTCGTGTATTGAGTAGACTTAAAACAATACTTTTAAACATAAAAGCAGACACCCATTACAAGTAAGATGAGGTGGAAACAATGTTTACGAGCTATTCACTTGTTCATCGTTCATGAATGAATAGTAACGACGCACCTGTTACCGCGGCACCGGATTTGAAAGAGTTCCGGTTTACAATAAAAACGACTTTTCGTATTTCGCCACTGAATGAAATTGTTTCTTCACTTAATTCATTCACGAGTTTACAAAATGTACGCGATATTCTATAAATCTCATTAACATCTAGTATACATACATATATCTAGCACTAGATATTAATTCGACGTCAAACTAAATTGACAAAACACTAGATGTAAGAATTTAGACAAGTTTTTGCTGGACACTTATTTTGCCGTGCACCAACCGTCATATTTACTACCTACATCGTCTTTGTTTGACCAGGATATACCAGGATAATAGGTCCAATTTGAGGTCCTTCATAATATATATCATTTGTATCTTGTGATTCTTTAAAAGGATGGTGATTAGTAATGACTTCTCAGAACAGATGAATCGAGATTAAAATATGTAAATAGAAACGGGTAACATTGATATTTCATTTACTAATTGTGTGTTATCTAATATCAAAAATGTAGATGGTCACAGCTGGACATAGACCTCAAATCTATAACGTAGGTAAATCGTACGGTTTTCTAAATAGGCATAATTGATGGGAATATCAAAAGCTCACCATTGTTCGCTGACCAGGTCAGGGTCAGGATAAAGACGTATCAACCGCGTCCGGCGGAAGCGGTCCGATAGCGCAGCAAGCCCGAACAAGTCGCCGGAAGGCACTCGGAAGTCCTATCGTGTGAACCGCCGATATCAGTCCGTCAGTATGCAGCAGTTCGTCGAGACTAGTTTCGTTTATAGCAGATTAAAAACACGAAACGCTACTCTTCAGTATTCCCGTGTCCCTCTCAGCTAGAAGCTGATTTATCGATTTTGCTACTTAACTAACATGCATAAACTAGAATACCCTACTCATTGACTAGAGGGTATGATGTAACAGTAGATGTACAGTTGCATTGAACTTGGATGGATTATTTGAAAATAGACAGACATTAAGAATTAATATAGACATTAAGAACTACTAAGTATAAAAAATAAATTTGATTCTAAAGTAACACGAGCCTATACTATTACTATTAAAAAAGAACAGCAAATGATTAGGTTTATTAATGATATCTGGGCTCAACATCCAATTGTAGTAATTTTCCATTTTTAATATGACTATTTGCGCATAGTTTACATGTCAAATTACTGTGAGTCTGAGCGACGCAATTCAAATTATTTGTATTTATACTACCCTCGATATTGTTCGATACCAATCCACATACAGTTCATTGTGTGGGATAATTTCAAGTTATAAAGGTGGTTTCACACCGACAAAAATATGTTCACAGGCAACACCATATACAGAGCGTAATCTATAGTTCTGACATAACCACAGATCATGCACCACGACTGCGTCCTCGCCACTCGCCATCGCACGTTCGAATCGATGTCATTACACTTTTTTTTGTTCTCCCCTGTTCTCGTTTTGTTCTATAAATCCGGCTCCTAATCGCCGCGCCGTGCGAAGGTCATGTGCCTATGTAACATGTCACATGCTATTATTAAAGGTTTGGTTACCTTTTAAAGCAAACGAGTATTTGTCACACTGATTCATAAATACGTCAGTTTGAGAAATTATGACAATCATATTATGTATGTGATAGTTTGAAATACAAGTAGTAATATCGGGAACTGCAACTAACCTAGATACGTAGTCATTGTTACTGAGACAACATACAAAATTTAAAATAATAGAATCGTTGTTACTTTACAAAAGTAGATATTCATTTCAATAACGATCCTGTGCAAGATAGATGAATATGAAAAAATCAATATACTAAGTGTGACAAAAAATTAAAGAGCATAATTAGTCCGCTCCCAGACACCGCGGCCTGGTTGCGGACGAATTATTTCATAATCCAATTACCCTGTCGTTGCTAACCCTATTGCACTTGTGACATGCAAATTGCTCCTGTGACACTGACAGTATAATTAGGTGCTGCTGAGACGTAGGTGTATCTACCTGCTTTAGTGTGTCCTGCGTTATGACAAGGGCTGTCCCAACCTCACAGTTGATGATAACCACTTTTGTATTCATACAATTCTTTCGTCTTTTTTTTTAATTAATAAAACTGTCTAGTAAAGATTGCCCTGCTATTGCCAGGGTATGTTTAGTGATCACAGTACCCAGTCCTTATATGTGTTTAAATTTGTGATATTGAACTAGTTATTGAGGTTGAAACGGTTTATTGATTTAAATTAATTAAATCATATTTGCAAATAATAATCATCTCCGGTATTTCTAAGGCACATTTGGTAACCCTGCTGTGGCTACTTGCAACACAATTCCTTTCGCTTCGAATTTACAAGTCAGGCGTGAAGAGACTCGATCGATGTATACAAGTACGTAATTATTGAAATAAATCCCAAGCTCTTATAAAACGAGTAACACAGGTAACATAGTTTTAATCTCAGTACGCAGCAACTATCACGAGTCACGAGCCACGCCGCGGATATATATGCCTTCAATTGATAAATGTATAATTTAATTAGCATTAAACAAATGATGAAGATTCTTTTAATAAACGAGAGAAAACTTTGATTTCGACAAATATAAAAAAAAACATACACATACTCAAAGTAAAGGTATTTACTAAATACATACTAAAAACATACTCAAAGTAAAGGTATTTACTAAATGATTAGTCACATCTTCGGCTTTTGATAATAATATAAACACTAATGAGAAAATATAATAGAATCACGGTGTCAGTTAATAAAATACACGTGTTTAGTACAATAAGTCGTCAAGTAGCACCAAAATTATTCTGGCATGCGTCAATGTAAGACTCGCCCGAAAATAGAAAGTTATGTACTAATAACATGGTGGTCGGACATGTAGGAATACGTTACGTCCAGGGAAATGTCACCCCTAGAAACTTAATCTCCCGTGGTGATATCATTACTAGAACAATCCTGTTCGGTCTAATGGGTGTGGTCGCGCCCCACGTATACACTAGGCGCGAACGTTCCTCGGGAATAATATGGGTTTAATTCAATACAAGTATTATTCTCGGTCTAAATGTAAATAAAATATAAAGTCTAAATATCTATTTTTTATAGTTGTTCATCATTTTCTGGATATGTTGAGACAAGCTACACTTGGTTTAGTATCAGATGGCCATTTGTAGAAATGTTCCAAAGTGACATTTTATCTTATTTATATAAAATCAATATTCCCCAATTTGAACTGATCACTTGGCGACATTCCGTGGCGCTTCGGCCCGGAACGAGTTCGTTGAAGGCGCGACCGTGGTACACCATAATGCATATTTGATTACAGCGATCAAGTACCGTTGTGCTCCGGCCCAAATGAAACAATGATCGTGATAATCCATCACTGGATGGACAGCCGATTATTATCTCGCTTAGGTGTTTGTATAGACTAGACTGGGCAGCGCTTGACGTGTAAGAGTTGAGTGCGTCACTTGGCAGAGAGTGAAACTTGTAAAGTGCACTTTTGAACTGCTTACAAGTCAGCTATACAATACTGGTTAGAGGTTATAATAAAATATTAAATATGATTCAGTTGATGGTAAGTTAACTATGTATTTGTATTAAGTATCAACGATTCTCATAATGGAGAATAGCGGGCAACTGGTGTTTTTTTATATTGATAAGAGTTTCACTTTATATACTTAGATAGGTTTTAACCTTTATGGTAGGAAAGATTGCTTTTTTTAAATTCTTTTTGTATAAAATTTTATGCCGAATGCGCTCCAGATGCAGAACAAGAATACAATTTATTCTTTAGATTTAATAATTGCCAACAAACTGAACACCACTAGAGCGCTAAGCGGTAAGGCGTATATCTATGCTATGCAGATAAGGCTTTCACGCTAAGCGTCGTGAGCAATTAGTCGCGAATCAGTTGTACGCTAGACAGATTACTAGTAGCAATAACACATGAGATCAATATTGATTAGATCATAGTGAGATTACTATTGCCGGTGGTGACAAAATGAGAGTGGTTGGTAATTTTAAAATGAAAAGTTCTAACAAATAAAAGTGTATATTATTTACACAAATAATGTAGACACAAATACAATACACTCGTACATACACACACACATAAATACACATGTACACACAGTTTTTATGAAAAGTATAATGGTTAAAGAGTATTTTTCACAGGCAAAATAAATAAGCATACGATAATCGCACTAACAATAAGTATTGTGTTGTCCGTTTTAAGAATCTTACATAGTTACATACATATGCTTTTGAAAAACATTTCCTTTGGAGCATTTGTTCCGTTGTTCCAAATACAAATGTGGATATTGCAATGACGTGGATTAGATTAATTCAGTGATTAGTACAAGATTATGAAATAAAAATACAAATACTCAAGCAATAATACAGCGATCTAGTCATCGAGAGTCTATTAGAGTATAAAAACAGACGACAAAATAAATATATACTGCAAATGTGCGTTTTCGTAATAATCAAATAATATTTTATTAATCAACGTGGGTTGTGATACAGAAATAACTCGATAATAACTCAATATCGATTTGGAATACGAATTTGATGGATAAACGACCGCTGTACGAGAGACGAATATTAAACATTTCGTTGAACAAATAATCATAAACCATTTAAGTAGTAATACCTTATGCGTTTGTCAGTTGGCTCAACTTTAGCAGACAACTATTTGTAAAATATAATGATTATAGTCATTAAAGTACCACCACTACCCTACCAATGACTATGTGAAAACATAAAAACTGCATAGTTTTAGAAATCATTACTATTGTTATTATAATTTTACGCGGACGAAGTCGTGAGCATAGCTAGTAAATTAATAAAGTACATAAGAAATCATAAGTAGGTATACTTAATACTAATTATTTATTTAATTCACTGCATTATATCAGATATTCGACTGATAGAAAAATTTAATTGATAAAGTTCCAGTAACGAAAAGAAAATTATAATAGTTATATTTACACACAAATATGTTCAATAATAGGTACCTACATATATAAAAACATTACACTTGATCATCCCATCAGACTTTATTGTTCCACTGCTATAGGCTATTCCTAAAAGGTGAGAAAACATACGCTCCTCTCATCCAGCCGCTGCCACCTGCCTTCCTAAAGTAAGATATAATAACTTAAATATACTTTAATTAAAACTACACTCACTACGTTGTATGTCACTGTCACGGCCTAAGTTGTTTTATTATAAAAATATCACAGATTGACACCATTAGAAAATACACTGTTCACCTTCTGACGTCACCAGTCCAACGTGGCCCTTACTCACCTACAATCTTTATTCTAAGTACATGGCGGTTGTATTTGAATGTTAATAAGATCGTCGCATTAACGGATAAGAGACGGGTTCTCGATATGTGATACGTGGGAAGTTCCGTCCCTTAGACGGCGAGCCATTAAAACACAAATAAATGTTAATAGCGATATATTTGGCTATCGAGTTACGTTCGGTATAACTAGTTCTGTCATTTCGTCACACACTTTCTTTGCGGCGAACTAGTTTAGTGTGGAGATTCCATAATATCTATTCCAACTGTGTTTAATAAGTATAACAACCCCAAATATATCACAGCCGTCTTTATAACCATTGTTTTTTGCGTTCAAATAAAAACCGCGTCCAAATTCAGTCGGAGACTGTACTAATTTTCACATCTAATAAACTTAATGTAAGGAATTCTTTAAACCGATGTGCCGATAAAACACCTTAGTAAAATCGTTTATGAGAATTATATATGTGTGTAATAACTCAGCAAAATTCTCGGGCACTAAACCCAGAGTATTCAAATTATACTTTTTCCATCCCAGCCCGAGCGCTTAGCCCGGGGCGATGTTTGGCGATCGTGACAGCGGCCCAGGCGCAGGCTTATTATTACAGCAAACGGACAGCCGGACGGACCGATAACCACTTGCGCATATGCATAAGATACTATGCAAACACTTGCCTAGAAGGTGCATTTAACATGCCTCAGCCAGCATTAGGAATTCCACCTTATTCCGTATGTACGTAGGTTATAAGCAGTTAGCAAATAGCAGGAGAGAGTTTCAAGATTTTAGCGTCGTCCTAAAACGGCTCGATCATTGTTTATAAAATATTATTTCTGTGTTACGTTATAAGCCACAGTAGCGTCATTCATACGTTGCATGTGATTATGTAGAGTCAATGAATCCGATGCTGATATTTTCGTCCTTCCAACCTTTGAATTTGAAATTAGTATTCTCTAGTACAATTGCAGAATTCTGTTGCACTTTCAAAAACATAAAATATTACCTAATTGTGCTAATTTGCATTCGATAATCATCGTAATTCCAGTAAGAAAACATTTCAATGTGTGTAAACAACCACCATCGATTCGAACTTTGTGTATGTAAATTAAACAATATTGCATTAATGCCAAATGAAAAAAGTATAATAAAATTCTAATCGTAACTATGTTCTCATAACACCTATACATATTTTAATAATACAATAAAACATATTATAAAACCTGTTACAATTTTGTAACACAGAATTATTTCACAGAAAAACTTTTCAAACTCAAAACGTGGTTGAGAAACGCATCGGTAACAACGCGGCCACGTTATCTTCGTTGTTTGCGAACGAACAACAGGATAGAGGTGGACCTTGTTCAAACATGGACCCCACGGATGTCGACTGGTTTGGACCGAGGTGGCGTGGAGCTGCGGCGAAATCTGTTACAATGTGGAGAATCGACTATGTTCAAATGTGTGATAAACGTTAACTTGTATTATTACAATAATTTGTACATATGATATACATTTTACGTGTATGAACACGCACGTCAGGCCTGTAACGGTAGAGATATTTCACTGGTAGCTCTCTGTTTACTCAGTAAAGAACCTGGCAATATGATTATACAAATACAGATATTGAAATAATTGGTTTCAATTTTTTTTCTATTTCTTTCATCATTTCTTACGCGAACACGAACTGTAGAGGAGTTATTAATGACTTTATGTTCGATATCTAAACTTAAATTAAGAATCCGATTCCGATTAGAGTCTGCCCCAACCCGCACTTGTCCAGCGTGGCAGACTATGGCCTTAACGCTCTCATTCTGAGAGGAGAATCATTTTCCAGCAGTGGAGCGATAAAAGGGTCGAAAAAAACTCTGCAACATTGATTGTTTTAGCAAAGTTATTATTTATTGCAAAATGATTAATAATGGTAAAAATCGATAACAACGACATGTACAGAAGATACAAACACGCGAACATCGAAAGACAATACACAAATAATAAAATTACAATAGCATTTAGCACTGGCACTTTATAACCAAAAAAGTGAATAAAAACATATCATTCTTGCTTTATAACATTATTGATAACTTACAATTGATAATTAGCGAAACGCAATACGACAAGTACCTACAGCCAG
>DWFO01006270.1:0-10009 GCA_018246595.1 Mimoniades nurscia nurscia
GGTGAAACGTGGGAATGTTCTACATTCCTCTGCCTACCTCTTCGGGGATTACAGGCGTGAAGTTACTTTTTTTTACTAAAAAGTACAAAAATAATTTGTCAAAGTCAATCAAATTATGACGATAATATAATATAGGGTACAATTATTGTTATTTTTGTAGTTGGTGTCAGTCCGAGGTAGGTAGGCGAAATAGGTAAACCACTATAAGTAATAGGTACCACTACGCACCAATCAAATTAAGTGATTAGACAGGTGTCACAGGCCGACTGAAATTAGGCAATAATCTTTTCAATTTATACAAAAAGTATAGTAATGTAAAACATTTGTTAGTAAACGCCTCGGCAGTAATATCGACCACAAAATGGCATGCCGTCATACCACGTCTCATGCCGTCATGCCCCATTTACGCTAACGCTCTCGACTCATTTGCTTGGATGTGTGTGTGTGTGTGTGTGTGTGTGCGTGTGTGTGTGTGTGTGTGTGTGTGCGTGTGTGTGTGTGTGTGTGTGTGTGTGTGTGCGTGCGTGCGTGCGTGCGTGCGTGCGTGCGTGCGTGTGTGTGTGTGTGACTTTTTATACATCGATCGACCTGGACCGGGTTACAGGGAGGTATAAGTGACGAATAATCCTAGCGATGGCAGATCGTGCTAAGGCGTGATATACCTAGGCACAACTAAGTGCTCTGACCGCTTGCTGACGGCAGCATATGCGGTGGAAGAAGCTGTTCTCTGCGATTCCTAACCCGCATGCCCAGCCTGGGGAATTTGAGCATAACCCCTCAAGGGAGGCCTATGTTCAACAGTGAACTGCAATAGGCTAATGATGATGATGATCAAGTATACGGTTGCTAGAGACGCGTGTGGTAGCGACCGCCACTTGAGGTGTCTGATTACGACGTAGCATTTGTTTTATCGATATCGGTACGTGTTACTATCCCTTAGCAGGTATGACAATAAAGACGTAAAACGCGAATCTTGTTGAATGCAGGTGCTAAAGTAGAGTGACTCGGTTACCTTGACGGAACAGACATGGGGCCTTACGTTATGGGGTAATCACATGTATCCAAAACCGGGAACTTGTATGAAGAGATTGATGAAAGTAGACGAAGCGTGTCAGGTCTGTAAGGCTGAAGATTTTGGCAGTCGTTCCCCTCCACCTTCCTGGTGATGGACTTAACGTGATGAATAACTCTTGACGTTTAACTACAATTACTATCGAGATTATAAAATTTAATACTCGACTTATAATTTGCTGAGGCCAAAAATTATTTTCGATAAATATACAGACCAACAACCGTCAACAATGGCCTGGCCAGCTACGGCCTGTGTTCACAAATATTATTACGCAAAAGGACTTTCTTCTTCGAATGGACAGCTGATCTCATTCGTTGGTTTTGAGAAGGGCCGTTCTGTGATGCCATCGTGTCGTGTTCAAAGAATTAGGCGCAATATGCAAGGGACGTCGGGTTGAATGTGTTTGTCATAAATCAGACGAAGTCGCCGCTCGGGAAGGCTCTTTCCTGCAACCCATGCGAAGTGAGCAGAATGATCAGATGAATCGTATGAGTCAATGAAGCATACACAAAAAATGTTATAAATATGTTTTTCAGATGCCGGGGAAATAATAATATTACTTAATTTCAGTTTTCCAACCAAATTTATCTGTAAACAATTTTTCGTCGCACGGAATCCAGCTTCGGCATACCGGTTATTATATTAAACATTTGTTTTAATTACGTCGGGGCCGTAAAGTGAAAAATAATAATGCTATAAAGCGAACGTTTATTAATGAAAACCTTGTCTTTATGCCACGCTAAAAACCATTACGACGCTATCAAAATCTATTAATTAAAAAATGTTAATCCTCTTAGTGAAGCCATAGAATGTTACGATACCTCCTATAAACATAGATTTAATTGTTATGTTACTTGTTCGTTGTTTTCTTGTGCAGATTTAGATACGTGATAAAGGTGTATAAACCTGGACCGACACTGCGGAGTCTTGGACCGTAGTTCGAGACTCCGTATAGATGTCGGGTTTTTGGGTTTTTCCAAATATTCTTTATTAGGTCTGGTTGCGCCCAACACAGGGTCCAGCCTAAATTGAACCGTATTTGGTATACGGCCACGTATGTATATCTGAGTTCAACTTACACTGTGCCCGTCTCTGAAAATATCAATTTTTAAACTTTCGGGTTCATATTAACTTTCAATCATCATAGTTTTACAGACAATAACCAAAGCTTCAGCCTTATCAAAGTTATCAAGTGAACAGTATGATTTATTCGAATAAATTTCGACGGTATTCTTTAAATTGACATAACATATAATGTTTTTTATTTATGTACCATTTGGAATGTAAACAAAAATTTTAACCACAAAACCCAACTTTAAAAAAAACTATTACGTTTTGTCATGGATACCAGAATTGGATTGGATTCGATATTGACAGAACTGGAACAAATTTAAATAGGACTACACGAGAAGCACCAGCTTTCAAGTAAAAAAAGAATCATCAAAATCGGTTCACCCAATCGAAAGTTAACAACCATAAATGAAAAAACCTAAGTACGGACAAAGGGTCAACAATTTAAAAAATCATTGTTCTGAGTTCTATTACGTTAATAAATCACTCTTATAGTAGTGTTTTATAAATAACTTTATGTAACTGCCTCGTTGGTCGTGTTGGTTGCAAGCGCGACTGCCGATCGGTAGGTCCTGGGTTGAAATCTCGGGTCGAGCACTACTGGATTTTTTCAATTTAGGTTCACGACTATTGAAGCAAGCGGCAATCAATTTATACATATAACGTCTGTAAAAATTTGCAATTGCTTCAGAATTTTTTCTTAAGTTTTGACCGTTGTGTCCGGAAACTGTGCGCGCGGGGTAGGTTACTGGGTACACCCGTTCATGTGTGGCTAACACTCCTTGTGTGCTATTGATAAAGCAGTCGAGGGAGCTGCCGCTACACTCGGCCGGTTTGTTTTAAACGACGTGCCCCATTTGTCCAGACATACAAACGGGACAGGAGCAACTGTTCGAGTGTTGCTTACACTCGGCAAACGCGATCCACAAACTATTGACAGGTAGTACCTACATCCGAAGTGGAACACAGGCGGCGAGCTCCTTTTGCTTTAGGATTTCATACACACACACACACACTAGTACGACGAGTTACTAGAAGTAACATAATTGTTATATACATTAGTAACTGTTGCCATTCTTTACTACTTACATTACTAACAAACAATAATACGAAAATTCGTAAAGAATATTGAGGAAATTAGTTTACCGCTGATGATAAAGGAGCTAGAAGATATCAATTAGTTTGTTCATGATCACCATTTTCAACGACGACTAAATGTATTGAGGGTATGGATGTAAACTTGAAGGCTGTTAAATTAGAAGCGCCGTCCAGGTAAATGCCCTGGCCGCATATTAAATTAAAGCTGTGTTCTGCGATCCTCAACCCGCACGTCCAGCATGGGGATTACGGGGATAACCTCTCAGGGGAAGCCTGTGTCTAGCAATGGACTGCAATAGGTTGATGATGATGATGAGGTTTGGCAAAAGACTCATTACCCATTCCGTAGAGGGACTTAACCGGTATTGATGAAACGTTGGAGTATACCATACTCTTCTGCCTACCTTTTCGAGGGTTACAGGCGTGATGTTACGTTTACGTTTATATACTTACGTGTTTAACTTCCATACCAATACAGAATATACACTTATACTGACTAGAGGATTATTTTTTCTTAGTGGGAATTGAACTAGGCTCCTAACCACTAGACCAATGGGCTAGTCAAGTCAAATTATTGGAACGAGCATACCTAATATAAACTGCCTAAAAGCTCGCGGACCCTCGAATAAAAATGGAAGCAAAATACTGGCTGGTACATTGTGCAGTGCAAAACGAATGAGTCTACTATTTTTTAGCCGACGGAGATTTCGACCACCGATTTGTGGTTGCACGCTGCGCATTGTTAGTGTTGTTGTTTTTGAACCACGTGGCAAATAGGCTTTCCATTTACCTGTTACAAGTTGATCGTTGTATACAGATGTTGTCGTTTGCTAAACTAATACAAACATTTCACATAAAATGTCAGATATAGCATTCGCAACCGAGTTGATACTATTTTGAGAGAAGTGGAGAAAATCTTAGAGATCATGCTCGTTTAGACCGTAGGCTTGCGAACATCTTTATAACGCTTCGGTATAGCTATTGATATATATGTATATCGTAAAAATGTACCTAAGTTATTATTATAATAGATGAGTTTGTAACCTAGAAGATACAAGTACTGCTTCGGTGGAAGTAAAGAATCGAATAAGATTTAAAGACAGTTAATTGGGGATACCTGGGATTGATAGCAAACTAAGTTAAACATTGTGAGACGTTGAACAATAAATTTTGTTATTATTTCAGTATTTGCAATTGACGAACAGAGTAATTATTGTTTGCCTATACTATTGTATAAAATACTAAATTTACAAAAGAAAATGGTCCAATTATGTCCAAAGTAATTTTGATTAAACTTTTCAAAACATATTCGCTGTGTATACATCTCTCGGAAATTTGTTTTATCTAAACATTGTTTTCGTTAATTAAAAGCAAAATTACCTCTCATTAATTATCACCTCTCATAAATTATCACCTCTGTTATGCTGAGAACAATCACTATCCTCTATTAACAATGCACAAGCTGATGTACGACTGACCGCGCGTCAGTCTTCAACCGGAACACATAAGTTCCCGATCCAATGAATCGTGAAAACGGTTCACAACCGATTACTGTCATCTGCACCCTTCGTACAATTAAACCCATCTTTTTATACCTACCCCTGCGAGTTCCCCCTAAGTTCCACCTATATTCCCCGCTCCGCCTTTCCGTTCCATCGCAGAATGTTCTACTGGTGTGCGGTTTCATGCGCATTTTATTGTGTTCGCTTTGGAAAACTTTTTCTTTATTTCATTCATTCTGTCACATAAAACGAATATAGCTTTTCAAAACGTTTTTTTTATATTCTAATAACATCGACTTTGAAAAAGGAAGGAGAAATTTTTAAATTTTAAATGAGTTGGTCTTTCCAGTGAACGGTTTTTTTCATATAGATATGTAGGTAATAATGTTCACTTTATCAAAATAGCTATGTTATTGCGCTTACATAAAAGGAGAAGCAAACATAGACGATCTAATGATGTTAGTGCCGGCAAAAGGACAGCGCTCGAGCGTGGAGTCCCCGAACAAACAATACTCTCGTTGTTTGAACAAATAGGGTCGTCTATAAAAACACAATGCCGCCGGGCAGCGCAAACAAGCACTTGAGTGCGAGACAATCCATGAATTGCAAATTAACATTTCAAAGAAGGAAATCGGACGCAGATCGTGTTTCTAATCGGACGTTCAGATTAATTGAAAACTTTACTTTTCAAATATCCAGCCAGATGGGATAACGATCTGCGAAAGGCTGCAAGCAGAAGCTGGATGCGGCAAGCCGAGCACAGGGCGCGATGGCGCTCTTTGGGGGAGGCCTGTGTCCAGCGGTGGACTGAGATAGGCTGATGATGATGATGTTCAGACTGAAATACTTACTTGTGCAATATTCCAACTTATTTGAATCACAGGTGTGTATATCAATCCTATTCGGAGCCTAATAAGTGTTTTATAGGTAAATGATGACCACAAAGACCAATTTAAACTGTTTTCGCAAATATATTAAATAGTGACAACCCTAAAGAAAAAAAAACAAGTTACTTAAAAGAAGGATGCACTAATTGTATTACATAGACGTGGCACGCTCGAGAAGTTTTAATTAATATCGGATTCCTTTTCACGCCCGTAATACCTTCTGATGGAAAGTAGAGAGGTCAATCGATTCGGATTGGTTTTAACTTTGCTGACAGTTTAAGCCCTATTATTAAACCCGGACTACAAATGATTGAAATATAATAAAAATCGTGTGGTTAGATTTTTATCGATTTATTTTGGTTATCAAAAAAGTTGCAGGCTATGCTGGCCATGTGCTGATTGGTCAACTTCACACGCCTTAGAGTAACATATATGGGGAACACCAAGCGGTGCAGGTTTCCTTAAAATGCATATTATCATAATAATGAAAAAAAAATGTCAATGCTGGGATTAGTCTTCAATAAGATAGCTATAGCCAGTACCTATATAATCAGTGTTACTCAGATTACAATGCTTTCTTTTCTTTTTCAGAGATTTCCGTATAAGTTGAAGTAAACATTCCTTGCGAGAAATTTTCGTAAAGGTGTCTAGAAATTTAAATTTGCCAACGTACCAATTTGAGATTGTACAAAAAGAAAAAAATATTCTGTTTCGATTTGTATTCCAATTACACTTAAAATTAGGATATGCGAAAAAACAAGATGTTTGCTTTGTAGTATTTGCTGTAAGGAAATGCTGTACATGGAGCCTGGTTCGTATTTAATTATTTCTGTCTCAACTCTGTCTCCAGTTTACGTCTGTAAAATCTGTGCTGCTACCGGCTGAGCTTGTATTTCATACTCAAACACGGCATCCATGTAAACCGTACAACAGTGACTATGGCAACACCAGATACGAATGCGCGAAGCACTAGCCACTGCGGAACAGCTGTTGTTGTGAACATGCAAGTCGTTTATTTTTTCAATTTAGCAAAAGGCATTGTCTTAAACTGGCGCAGATAAACGCTGCGTGTAGAATGCGGCACGCGGAGCAGAGGGAGACAATTTTCTAAGTGAGGCAAAATTGTTTCTTTTTAATCCTAGACAAAATTGTAAAACGTATCCTTATATACAGTATATGTATTTTTCTCATTTAGGGTACTATACGGATCCTTTATTTGTTGTAAATCGTTCATAGTCATTTCTCATGAAATTTCATTTACATGAAATGAACTTTAAGTATGTTGATAATGTTCTAAGAGTCTGAGTGAATACCGAGAATTGTCAGACGTGCTATGGAACGTCCTTCGAACCATCGAGCTAACAAAGGCAAATGGCAGCAACAGAATGAGATCACCAATAAATAATTAAAACGCTACATCAATAGATTGACTGCTCGTTGGTTATGTTGGTTATAAGCAAGACTGCCGATTGAGAGGTCCATATCTTGGGTCAGGCACTATTGGATTTTTTTAACTTAGTGACTTTCTGGTAGCTCTGAGTCTGGATATGTGCTCAATGTATGGCAATAAACGCATCACCTATTCCATAGTCGTACGTTAACATAACCGGTGAAACGTGGAAGTATTCTACACTTTTATGTCTACCGCTTCATGGATAACAGACGTGATGTTACTTGTTACTTTGTCACTACGGCAGGTTGCCGTAGTCAGTGCACCGCTGTTATTATACAATGCAAATGAGTAAAAACCACTTGATTATCCAACGCAATCCGAGCACACCGCAAATGAACAGTGGGGAAATATTAAAAAGTGGAATTGATCATACATTTGTAATGATATTAAATTTTCATAGGGCGGACGGGGCGCGGTTTGGCAGAGTTCGGCCACCTGCGTTATTGAGCAGAATGGAATAGTTCAATCCAGTTAATACTTGTACATAGTCTCGTGAATAACAACCGAGCGGGAATCTCTCGATATGCATTTTCCATGACGTCAGGTTACTGCTGCAATGACCGACGTTAATTGAATTACACTATTATTAAAACCTAATACAATTAATATTACTCATATAATTTTGCAAATGGGTTAAATCTTTGACAAAGCTTAAATCCCGTAATACAATAAATATATTTATTGGAACATTACTGTCTCAAAGTAGTCTGTTTCAAAGTAGGCTCGAAATGAGCCTATTTAAAAGTAACAAGACAATTGATAAACTATACACGGACACATTAGTACATAACATAGTTAAATATATATTTTTTACATAAAAACGCTAAATTATATACGTGTGCTCATCACACTACATACCTAAAGAGTCCTTCTTCATGAACTCCCGCAGACGGTTAAGGCGTGCTAGTATATACATAAGTACCTGTAAGGGTGGACACATGCGGCGGCACATATTTGAATATTATACCTAGTTTGTTTTCATTGAATACTCGAAAGTTACATAATATTATGATAATGTAATTTTTGCATTACCAATACACAAACTCACTTGTGTTAAATATTATCGGTTAATACAATGCCGTGCTTCAGTCAGAGTTGCAGTTATCTCGAGATAAAATAATTATTTGTGGTCGAATTTGTTCGTATCGTTGCCGTAATGATAACTGTGTGCGGAATGGAGTTTAATATCGTTTTTATGTTGCATTGTAAGTAGATACGAAACAAATATGATTTTAATAATTAATGATTGCAGCATCGGAGCCTAGTGGCTCATCACTCCCCCTCCCACTTCTGCGGTCTGGGTTCAAAACCTGGTGCGATCTACTTGACAACAAAATGTGTTGTTTAAGATTAGTTGTCCTTTGTCTTAAAGGTGAAGGAAAACATCGTAAAGAAACTTGCACATTTTAGAGTTCTTTATAAAGATCTCTGAGGCGTTTGAAGTCTGCCAACGCAAGCTATGGCCAGTGCGGTTTTGATTAATTATTGTAAGAGGCGCGGCAGACAACACAGGGGTGATGTTGATAATTATAATGTACCTACCGAACGGCTGAACACTTACGGAAACACTTATTTGACACGAACGATATCACACGCGGTCCGAATATAATATATACTCGTACGTAGGTGATACAAATATAAAACAAAACGGCTGAACCGTTTTTCTACAGCGCGTTATTTTATCACAAATGCGTGCGCGAGGCCTGTAATTAACAGCCCGAATGTACATATTATATACTCACGTGTGTTTTAGCTTACTGTACGTTTTCCCTAAATCGTGCAAAGTTTTTGCTATAACAAAATACAAATCGCATTGATCTTTGTACGTACACTGATTTTGTCGAAAACCTCTTTAAGTTCCATCTATAGCGACTAATATGATAAGTAATCTACCCGAATACTTTGAACTAGTAAAACAATCTCAGTTTTTGTGACTAACCATAGCGTCATCATCGCCACCTAGGTTCATTTTCATCACACGAAATTTTTAAAAGCTTTTATTTAACTTGATTTGTATCTTTGTATGTAAAGGTGGAATCTTGCAAGTTAAATTTGACCTACTTTCAGGCTAAACCGGCTAACTTTGAGCTAAAATTTTACATACTGGTCGAGTCCCGATGGCAATACATGTTTATGATAAGCATGACGTAATGCTGCTGCCAGGATCGGCTCCAGGCGGGGGAACTCCTGAACGGTTAACAGTAGGGATATGAAATTTTGCACACCCATTTGGGTATGGATGCCAGTTATTAAAAGATGTATATATAATTAAACAATTATTAATAATTTATTATGTTTTGTTTCGGGCTGTGAAACATGTTTCCCGAGCTTTCATGTTGAAAGTGTTTCCCGGGCAGAAGCCCCGTTACACCTGTCTGCCGCAAAGCGTAATTGTTTTTGTTCCGAAATGTGTTGACATCGGATGAGGTGCATGTGCGAAGCGGCGCATTCACTGCCCAGGAGTGGCAAGGATCAGTTACTTTAAACTAATAGCACACTTACCGGCTCATGCCAACTAGGCAAATGTTACTGTTTTTCTGGAAACGTGTTGCTAAATATTAGTCTAAGTTTTTTAAAAGTTATGGGTAAAGAAATAGTAATACAGGTTCTTTTTTAAAATTGTAGAGCAATGTGGTGAAGCCGGATGTTTAACGTGTTTCAAACGTGTTAGAGCCGCGCTGCGGCACAATGTTTATCACTACGTAACAGCAGTTTATTTTCAGAGTAATTTGTGGCTTCACGCAAGAAATAATTCGTACGATAATTGCCTGTTGCAGCGTTTTCCTTCAGAAAGTAGAGGAAAATTATAAAGTAAATAAATGTTATACGGAAGTTAATGGATTCGCTTGCCAAATTAATTTATATATTATTAATATTATAAACGTTACTGGTGAAACGTCAGAGTACTACACTCATCTGCCTACCT